>CAUYQG010138969.1:0-14478 GCA_963574415.1 Tarsius wallacei | reverse complement strand
GAAACTAGAATCTATAATACTGAGTGACCTCTCACAGAAACAAAGATCAGAGTATCACATGTTCTCACTCGTATAGTGAACTTTGAACTTTCAATATAATACTATAAGAAAATGACTGACAGAGATGGGAAACTATGGGGGTGGAGAGGAAGGGAGATGGGATTAATGGTAGTCAATATCTGTCTGGGGACGCGAAGACACCTCTTGTCAACAAGGGTGCCTGCACGAAGCATATTTGTATACCTAATCCTTGACTGTACCCCACAATATCATAATAAAAAATACTGATTATTAAAAAAAAGAAAATAATAAGATCCCACCACCCTGAGTTCACAAACATTACTAATTTTGTGACTACCTTTTCTCACATTTTACAATACACACACACATAGGGTCATACAATTCATGAATTATAAACATTTAAATACTTTTTAAAATGCAAAAAAAAAGGAAAAGGTAAGAGATATATAACATTTGGAACGTTTGTAAAGGTAAAATATAAATATATCTTTATATTTTTATAAATTATATATATATATATTTACCTTTTCAAACCTTCCATATAGAAGGCTCTTGGCCAGGAGCCTTACACTTGCATACACACACACACACACACACACACACACACACACGTATACACACACACAAAAGACTCTATACAGAATATATATCTAGATTAGATAGAATAGATATCATTATATATAGAGGGTATATATCTGTATAGAATATATATCTATTCTAGATTTTTTGTAGCTAGTTTTGTGGATATAAATTAGTTTCTGCCAATTAAGTGCACTTACATGAAATTAAGACAACAGATTCATCTCTTGTGTCTATGCCAGCTGACAAGCAAACTCTAGCATACATGTCTGAAGTGGGTTCATTTGCTTGTCCCCAGCTTCATGGGTGTGAGACAGCAGTGGCAGTGACAGCAGTGATGGCATAAAAGCAGATACTCCCTGCCACTGGGTCTGTGTCATGAAGGTGTCACCTTGGAAAGAAACTTTACTAGTAGCCCCCTGATGTCAGCTCTCCAGCCTTTTTAGTGATTTCTAAATTAATCCCCTTTTCTTTGAAAAACCTAGAGTGGTTTGCTTTCCTGCATTGAGCTTCTGTTCTAGGAATTTCTTGGAAAGGGCTAAAATATAATATTTAGGTCCATTAGCTTTAGACCAAAATGTTTTCTGTTTTTCCACATGAATCAGAAACCCATCATTACAAACCTACTACAGAAGTGTGACAAAGAAAATTCAAAAATAAAATGTTTTTGAACAATTTATTGATGAATAGATAAATAAGAATACTATAGGAAAATAAAAGAACAGAAAAAAGGAAATTATTTGGAATGTAACTTACTTCTAACAAAGTAAGTGACTTTTAGAAATAATTAACAACTAAGAAAATTAAGGTTAATAAATATTAAATTCCAGAGAGAATAATGAGAGATGACATTTGTGCACTTGGTATTGTGCTAAAATTTTTTTTTTTTTTTTTTCTTGACTTGGAGTCTCACTCTGTCACCCAGACTGGAGTGCAGTGGCCGCTCCTGGCCACTGCAGCCTCGACCTGCTGGGCTCCGGCGATCCTTCCGCCTCAGCCTTCCAAGTAGCTGGAACTACAGGTGTGCGCTACCACACCCGGCTAATTTTTGTTTTATTGTAGAGATGAGGTCTCACCAAGTTGCCCAGGTGGGTCTTGAACCCGCAGGCTCAAAAAAAATTTTTTTTAAATGAATTGTGCCTTTGGTGTTATGCCTAAGAACCCTCACATAACCCCAGGTCATGAAGATTTTGACAATTTTAATAGAAATTGCATTAAGTCTATAGATAAAATTTGTAGAAATTGTTATCTTTACTATGTGAGTCTCCCAATCCGTGAACATAGTATGGTCCTTCACTTATTCAGGTTTTATTTGATTTCTTTCATCAGAATTTTGTAATTTTCAGCATATAGATTCTGTACATGTCTTGTTAGGTATATATTTAAATGTTTTATTTTCTTTGAAGAGTTTGTAAGTGATGTTGTGTTTTTCATTTTATATTTTCTATTTTCATTCTTAATGTGTTTAAATGTGATTGATTTTTTTGTGTGTGTTAGTCTTGTTTTCTCTGACTGATGAATTCATTTCATTAGTTCTAAGAATTTTAGACTTTTTGGGATTTCTCTAAGTAGATCATATCATCCACAAATGAAGATCATTTTATTTATTTATTTCCAATCTGTGTGTTTTTTATTTCTTGGTTAGGAGTTGTAGCACATGAATAGGAGTTGTGAGAATGTCCATCCTTGCCTTGGTCCTGATCTTAGGAAGAAAGCATTTATTCTGATGTTAGACATAGGCTTTTTTAGATGCTCCTTCAAGTTGAGGCAATTATTCTCTATTTCCAACTTGCTGAGAGTTGATTTTTATTATGAATTAGTGCTGGATTTTTGTCCAAAGTATTTTCTACATCAATTAATATGATCATATGATTTTTTGTCTTTAACTTGTTAATATAGTGGATTACCTTGGTTAATTTTCAAACGTTGAACTACTTGCATACTTGGAATACTTGGAATAAATCCCTTTGGCTGTGGTATATAATTATTTTTGCACGTTGTTGGATTTGTTTTGCTAACATTTTGTGGAGAATTTCTGTGTCTCAGTTAATGAGAGATTTTGGTCTGTGTTTTTCTACTTTGTATTGCTTTTGACTGGTTTGGTTGTCAGGGCAATAGTGACCTCATAAGATGAGTTAGGAAGTATTCCCTCATTTTCTATATTCTGGAAGAGATTATATAAAATTGGCATTAATTTTTAAAAATATGTATAGAATTCACCAGTGAAACCATCTGAGCCTGAAGATTTATTTTAAATTATGCATTCAATTTTTTAACGGCTGTAGAACTATTCAGATATAATATTTTATCTTGCGTTTCTGTCATTTGTGAGTTTTCAGGAATTGATTCATTTTTTTCTAAATTGTCAAATTTATTAGCTTAACATTGTTAGTTTTTTAAATTATATTTTTAATGGTTTCTATTAAAGTGATAGTCTCCATTTCATTCTTTAATGTTAGTGTCTTCTCTTTTTAAATTTTGTCAGCTGTGTTAGGAGTTTTTCAATTTTATTGGTATTTTCCAAAGCAACAACTTTTTGTTTCATAAATTTTCTCAGTTGGTTTGCTGTTATCAGTTTCATTGATTTCAGCTCAGATCTTTTTAATTTATTTTGCTCTTCTTTTTATTCTTTCTTACAGTAAAAACTTAAATTATTGATCTGGAGCTTTTTCTCCTTTCTATTGTAAGCAGCCTGTGTTAAAAATTTCCTTCTTAGCACTGTTCAGCTGTACTCTACATTTTTTTGACACATTGTTTTTTTTCTTTCACATTCGGTTCCATATATTTTTACTCATTTCCTTTGAGATTTCCTCATTACCCACGAATTATTTAGAAGTGTTGGTTAATGTACACATTTTTAAAGATTAAAATTTTTTTACTGATTTCTACTTTTATTCTACTACAGTCAGAGAACACATTCTGTCTGATTTCTATTCTTTTAAATCTGTTGAAGTTTGTTTTATGGTCCAGAATACAGTCTACTTTGGTGAATGTTTCATGAGCTCTCCTCTACAACATGTCTTTTATTGTTTCTTTTTCAGAATACTCAGGTTTGCATTTTGTCCAGAGTTCACAGTTGTTATTCAGGAAAAACGGTCTGTAGGAAAGGTATCCTGCTATACTGAAAGTAGGACTTCCCAGCATTGTTAGTACAGTCTTTATTTCTAATAAGATTTTACTATTTCTTCTATTTCTTTCCTGAGTCCAATCAATTTTTGTCTTCATTCTTCCTGTTCTTTGTCATTACTGTCTTTAGTTATAAATTTTTGATTCATGGTATTTTTAAAAAATTCTTATTTAAGGATATTAAATTCAGTTTCATTATGCTAGTTTTTTCTTCTTTCTTATTCTTAAGTTTCCTTGAGTATGGGGGTGATGAGGGTTATTGTAGTTTTCAACTGAAGCTTTTTTATTCTTTCATTTTTTTGCTTCACTTCTCAACAAAGTCTTTTCTAGTTATCCAATCTAAAATTTCATCATTCCCCTCAAATTTTCTCATCTTTCTAATTTACTTTTTTCTTTTTTTGCCTCTTATTACTACCTAATATATGTATATATACACACACACACATATATATATTTTACTTATCTTGTTGATTTCCTTTCAACCTACCACACTATGAGCTCTAAGAGGATTGATGCTTTAAAAAAATGGATTCTCAGTTTTAAGTCAATGTCTGACACATACTAGGCTTGATAACATTTGCTGCATAAATGAATATATGTACAATTGATTAGACAAAGATTTGTTTGAATAAATGTATCATGTTCTTTGATATTTACAGCCTTAATCAACTTTAAAAAAACCCTTTAAAAAAAAAAACCCCTAAAATAACTATATCACAATTTAACTTTTAATTTGAAATGGTTTGGGGAGTACTAAGTCAGAGGTTATTCAAGCTCTGTCTGCGGTTACTGTTATGTCAGAATATTGCCTCATGCTGATATAAACAATTCTTTCTCATGAAAAACCATTAAAAAGTACTAAGAACAATCAGAATGTACAATGAGTCTTATTCTTAATAATAAAACTCCACAAAATAATTCATGTTTCTTATCTGGCAACTGAAAATTTGAATAATTTCCATTATCTGACAAGTCTCATTTATCTAAATTTTAGAAAGCCATGACAATACAACTAAGGGACTGTTGGAAATGAATACTAAACCACAGTATTAAAGAGGGCTCATCTCACTGCTAGTGGAGGCTATTACTCATGTTCTAATTTGGCTTCTATTTCAAAGACAGGAATTCTAGGAAGTTTTTATAAAGGTTGATAGCGGAAAAGAAAAATCCCAGAGACTTTGAAAGTTCAAGAAACATACCTTTTTTTGTTCATGACTCATAAGTAGGTTTAAATGTGTGCAGATGAGATAGATACTGCTTTACCTATAAACAGAGACTTCTTAGGCTAGGAAGAAACTCCATCACATTCTGCTCTATTTAACAACTATTCTCCACATCTTTGATTGTGAAGAGGTCTGTATAACTATCATTTACTTTCTATATTTGAAAAAAAGATATATTCACAAGTACTCATTTTCTCATTTCTAAGACTTTTAGAAAGGAAAAAATATGAATAAGAATTCATTATTGGCCAGACTCAGTGGCTCAGCCTGTAATCCCAGTGCTTTGGGAGGCCAAGGTGAGTGGACTGCCTGAGCCCGCAGGTTCAAGACCTGCCCGGGCAACTTGGCAAGACCTCATCTCTACAATAAATCAAAAATTAGCCGGGCATGGTAGCGCATGCCTGTAGTTCCAGCTCCTTGGAAGGCTGAGGTGGAAGGATCGTCGAAGTCCAGCAGGTCGAGGCTGCGGTGGCCGGGAACGTGCCACTGCACTCCAGTCTGGGCAACGGAGTGAGACTCCAACTCAAAAAACAAAAAAAGAATTCATTATTCTTTTATAACAATATAAAAATCCCATCCCACATATTACTTCTGAGCCAGCTCTGGTGTATGGGGATTTGAAAAGAGTAGATATGGATAAAAGGAGGGAAAGAAAAGGAAGGGAGTGAGTATTTGATGTCAAGGCAATGCTTCTTTCCCCCTGCGTGAAACTGGAGGCATATTCATTCCAGAAATATTTACAGAGAAGTAGAAGTTCTTTGCGGTCGGAAGCTAAAAATAACTTATTTTATGCCATGACTTAGTTCAGACACATGAAGGGATTTAGAGCTTGATTTTAAAGTTCAGGGTAGAAGTGGATTTAAAAATAGCAAATGATCAGACATAGACAGAGCTGGAAGATTATAATCGAGAGAAGCGATCAGTGGTTGTTCAGGAATAGAATTATCATGACCAAATTGTGCTTCTGTATGTCCGGAAACTAAAACACCTATGTCAACAAACCAAAACTCAAGGCGAAAACATTGGAGTTATTGAAAGCACACATAGACCAACAAAAAGATAATATCATGACAATTATTCTAAGGATAATACATTTTAACAACTTAAAGACATGGTTTCTTCAGTCATCTTGAGTTCCATCCTTCTCTGCTACTTTCAGCAGTTCAGTCATTCATTCAAAGGTTACAGCAGCTTAAAAGCAAAGTTTTCAGTAGAAAGGTCCCAGGTCTCTGGAGATACAAGGCATGGTCTTTTCTCCCTGGTTAGGATTGAGGGGAAGCTGCTGGCTTTGTTTCAAGGCCTTTGAGCCCTCCTGGAGCTCAATTTTGCTCTAGTTGTCTGGACCTCCCAAGATCCAGATGCTTTCCTCATTTCCACGGGGTGAGCTCTTCATGGGACAGCCAAACACCTGAGTTTCCACTCGCTTTCTTTCCTTGCACGGCACCTCTGAGCCGAGGATATTTCCAGCCTTTGGATCTGGCCCTGGAATGGGACTGTTCATATCTCGAGTTAGAATTGAATTGTCAAATATCGATCTCTTGTCATTAAAGGAGTTCCTCTCCAGTCATAAATATTTCTGAATTGCTCAAAAATCTAAATTTCAAACAACTAGGCAAATTAGTAATACTAGCTATTTGTTTGAAATAATGTTGAGACAGCGGCTAATAATCTGACAAAAAAAAAAAAAGTCGAGGCCTTACTTCATTGCTATCATAGGTAGAATTTGAAATGCCCCCAACTATCTTTGTCCAGTTACTCTCAAAATTGCCTTAAGATAGAAGGGTCATCTTGGATTATTCAGGTGGGCCCAATGTAATCACACGAGTTCTTAGAAGCAGAAGAGAAGAAGCAGAAGTCAAGTCAGAGAGATGTGAACCTACAGCAGATGCTATCCTTTGGCCTGAAGGAGTAAACTACCTTATGTGAAAAAGGCCATGTGGCAGGGGATGGTGGGTGACCTTTAAAAGCTGAGAATGCCCCCTTCACCCAACTGATAACCAGTCAGAAAATGAGGAGCTTGGACCTATCTTTCAAGAAGATGGTTTCTGCTAAGGACATGAATGAACTTGGAAGTAAATTCTGCCCAGAGTTTTCCTGGCTTTGGTTTAGCCCAGGGACACTTGCAAACCCCAGTCAAGCTATGCTGGACTTCTGACCTTCAGAATGGAGAGATAATAAATGTGTATTGTTTTAAGCTGCTAAATTTGTGATAATTTGTTACAGCAGCAATAGAAGACTAATACAATTCCTTATATCAAAATAAAACCCATATTAATGATATGTAAATATGATTACAAAAGAACACTTTCTGCACAATAAATTATCATAAATAAAATAAAAATACAAACAACAAACTGGAAAGAATAGTCGTAACACATATGAGAGCCAACTGGTTAACCCAATATTTAAAGAATGTGCACAAATCAGTAGTGAATTTTAAAGAAGCTTAATCTCAACCATAATAAAATGAAATAAAAATAAAAGGACATGAGTTGTCACATTTTTGCCTCTCACATAAGCAAACCATAAAAGATTTTGTTTGGAGTGTAAAATAACAAACACTTTCATTGAATACATAAATCATTTATGCCTTTGAAAAAAAATTGACAATATTTATCAAAATTTAAAATGCACATATCTTTAGCAACTCTACTTTTTGAAGTGTACCCTAAAGATACAACTCATAAACATGCACAAAGATATTTATAAGGGACCACCATCCCTTATTCAAAACCCTTAGTGCTGAATGTGCTTCAGAACTTAAAATTGCTTGGACTTTAGGAAGATAAATTGGTGCGTACAACACAGTATGTTTTGCAACAAGTCTAGTGGGAGTTGAGATAACAACCTATAATCAAGCCCAGTCGGCAAAAAGGGTCCATGAATTCACATTAAGTAGAGAAATAAAGACTATAAATAGCTTCACATTAGCCTAGCTATAGTTTAGTTGCCAAATGAGTGTGCCAAAATTTTAGGAAGACTTTGTTTTGTTAGCTGTTTGGACTTTGGAATTGCAGATAAGGGATTTTAGATCTGCACAAGAACATTTATTGCAGATTTTTCTTTTCTGTAATAGCAAGAACAGACAGAACTTAAATATCTTTATCCAGTCACTAAGGTACTGGCTGAAGAATGATGTCATATACATAAAATGTGATAAGTATTAAAAGTAATAAAAGTATTAAAAAGATGAAGTTAGTAAATTAGGTAGGTAGATATGGATTGTGGATTGAGTAACAAAAATGAGATGCTGTGAATTTTGTATATTTTGTTTTCATTTGTAGCAAACACACACACACAACACAACACAACACACACATAATACTTATACATAGAACCTCTGAAAGGACCTGTAAGAAACCTGGGTTTTGTGGCAGTGACAGTGATTGCTCTTGGAAGATAAACTAGCCAAGAGGAGTACTCTATGGGCTTTTCATTGCATTCTTCTTGTGCTGAATTTGTAGTTTATATGTTTTATTTTCATTTGTTATTATTACTAAAAAAAAAAAATCTCTAAGATGTTGAATGGTTGGTTCAGATTTCGTTCTGTCTCCAGGCCTCCTACTTTGGAGTCGCCACTTCCCCCATAGTGGGTGTTTGGAAAGGTGATTCTGGAAAGCAGAGAAAAGAGAGAGATGGGGAAGAAATCAATTAAAATCTTTTACACAGGTTCAGTTTTAAGTGCAGACAGTTGAAGCGGATGACATCTTCTACACCATGAAGTTACATATATTGTGATAGTACACACAATTCCTTATCAAACCCAGATTAATTTCTACTTCAGCTTGCAAGCAACGAAATCAAGATAAATGAAGAGTCTTCTGATAGCTGCCTGCAACTAGGAATGTCATGGCAACGGAGGGGAAGAAGAGATGAGAGACTGGAAAGTGAACCCCAGAATGACACAGTGGCTCTGTTTTTACATTCAAAATAAAGCGACAGAACAAATTCAATCATGACTCAAAGTTTAGCTCCTAGCAAAATACTCCGGAGCGCCTCCAGCCTGTGGTGGACGATGGACGTGGGAGTGATGGGGAACTGCGTGGACCGGGGTGAAGTCTAGGACGGCAGGGAGCAGGATCTGGCCCCGGTGCCCCTCTTGACCCCCAGAGGTCACCCTCCCTTTGCGGACGCCGGGCCAGGAGTGGGGCGGGACGCGCGGGGCCGGGGCCGGGTCTCTGGCCTTCCTGAGACGAAGGCTGAGCCGTGGTGGGGTGGCTGGCTCAGTCCCGGGTAGAAACAAACTCTTTCCTGGACACTGCTGTGGTCTCTGCTGAGTGCTCTGTTGTCATGCCCACCACCCTGAAGAGGAAGAAGGTGATTTTGGTCACGGGGGTGAGCAGGTGCGCGTCTGCCCGCGGACCCCAAGGGATCGAGGGGGGACCCACGTCCAGTTGTCGGACGCGCGGAGGCCGCATCCCTAACGGGCGAGGCGTGTTCAGCCCGCCAACCCAACCAGGGGAGCCCAGGGAAGGCGCAGCGGAACAAAGCGTGACTCCAGGGACCCGCGTCCTGACGTCCAGGTGTGGCGGGGGAGAGCTGCCGGCGTCCCTGACGAGGCTGGCGGTGGCCCTGGCTCACGTGGGCATATGTTGGTTTCCAGCTGTTGGACGCGTGAGCTTCTCTCTCAAGTGGGTCTAACGGGCAAGCACCGTAGAAACTGGGACAGGTTAACTGGATTTTGCACTCCTTGACCTCGTGTGGGATGCCGAGTAGTAGCACCTGCCAGTTCTTATTTAATGACCAACCCATTGGAGGGCAGAGTCGTTTATTTGTTAAATATGGAAAGGATCAACCGCCACCAGACCTCGGGGTGCCTCATCCTGTAGGTTCTTCCTGCTTTTGGATGTTGTGCTTATTGACATTTCTACTGCAGGGACATGAAAAAACAGTGGCTGTAGACGTTAACATCAACCAATTCATTTTGCTACTTTTGAAATCTGCATTTATAGTTCATGCTACTGCTAGATTAAAGGTCTCGATTAAACTCATATAGCGTTTAGCATATTTATGTACACTCCCTATTAGCTGAAACGGATCTGTTGGCGCTTGAGTGCACCTGTGCCGCGTCCGTCATCCTGGTTTCCCTTCTTACCCCCCTCAACAACCCTATGGTGCCTGCCACCCAGTAGTGCCTAGACAATGTACACAGTCACGGTAGATTCTTATTATAAAACTATGTTAAGCAATTAAATTGCCGGGCAGTGCTCTACATTATATATTTTTTCATGTAATTTTTATGCCATAGGGTAGGCACCGTTATTTTCCTCCTTTTGCAGATGAGGCAAAGGAGTTAAGTAACGTGTCCAAGGTACAGAGCTAGCTAGCAGTAGAATCAGGATTCTGCTTGTACCTACGGACCTAAATTGTTTCTCACAACGCCATGTATTCTCTCTCTCTCTCTCTCTCTCTCTCTCTCTCTCTCTTTGAGTAGGTCTAATGTATATGTGAATATACATAAAATAAGACAGGGTTTATTTTTTTCAGTGAAGGAAGATACAGAGTGGAGGTGTTTGGTTCTGTGCCTACAGGTGCAGCTGCTTAAGGGCATGTTTCTAAATAAGCTTTAGAGTCTTGGTGAACCATTTGTCACCATGAGACAACTGGAGGCAAATGGAGATGTATTCAATGGCAGGTCATGGTTATTATCTTTGCAATACACAGTCCTGTTTGATTCCTCTGAATACCTTCCTTGGAAGACCTGCCCTCCTCTGAACTTCTGTACTTCTGTATCCTTAAACATCTTACTTTTCCTACTTTCTCTTTCCTGGTCCCTATTTTGTATTTCTTTCATTCTTCCCTCTAAAATTTCAATTTGTTCAAGGAAAAGACAGCATCGCAAAGCCAAGTAAACACTCAATTACACCAACCTCCTCTTTTTACATTGATTATTTACTCATACTGACTGACTAGTGAAAAAATGAATTCGTTCAGATGTTCATGCAAAACAAAACAAAACAAAACCACCTGTTGTTTGCTCCTAACTGTGTTGATTAAACCCAATCATGGCATTGTACTTGCCCTGAGGAACTTGCAAGCTGGTTGAGAAAATAAAAAGTTTATGAAAATGGTAATGAAGATGTCACCTGCTATTGATGGTCTGTAATCGACTCAGATATTAGTTCCACAGTAAATGCAGAATGATAACTTGCCTCAGGATAAACTCAGAGCAGTGGAAAAGGGCAGCCCTCATTTGGTGACAGTGCACTAAGTGGCTGTTAGAGTATGGGCTCCCTTCTCCTTTTATTTAAATGACTTTTAATTTAAAAAAAAAAAAATATATATATATATATATATATATCTCCTTGGGCTCCTGATTGGAACCAAAATAGTAAAAGTCAATTTTCTGAACCCGAGAGAAATGCCTCTACTTGATGCCATCCCAAGTGCATGTCCTGTGTCTGAATTTTCCTTCCAGTGGCATTGGCCTCCTCCTCTGCAAGTGACTGCTGGTGGTGAACAATGAGCGCTACCTATGTTTGGCGTGTAGGAACACGCGAGCAAAGTGGAGGCTGTGCTGCCCTGCTGACTTCTCACTTCACTGTTGGCATTCCGAGTCTCAAGGAACTGAAAGAAGAGTATATCTCTTGCTGGCAAATTTTCTCTCATGTGATGTGAATTATTATACAAAATGAGAAAAGGTAGTGAGAGAGAGGAAGAGAGAATGAATCCCTGAAATAGAATGCAAAATATGTTGTTATGTACTTTTGCATATAAGTACATTGGGGGGGGCACATCAATGCATAATTCCTTATTTGTAGACTTTCATAACTGAAAATGTTAAGAATACCTATACTTAGCCAGGAAGATATCTATAGCTATGCTATAAGTTGCATTTTTCAATATTAGTGTGCATTGTTTTACATTATCATCCAGAAATAACACCAAAAAAGTCTATTTCCAAGGATATATGAAAAAGAAAAAATGACAGACTATCTTCTGTGTGTATAATTCCACACTGGCAGATCCAGCTACTTGGGAGGCTGAGGTAGGAAAGTCACTTGAGGCCAGGAGTTTGAGGCAAGCCCGGTCATGTAGTGAGATCCTATCTCTAAAAAATAAAATAAAACAAGGTCGGGCGCGGTGACTCAAGCCTGTAATCCCAGCACTTTGGGAGGCCGAGGCGACAGGATTGCCTGAGTTCAGGAGTTGGATACCAACCTGGGCAATTTGGTGAGACCTCATCTCTAAAATAAATAAATAAATAAATAGATAGATAAATAGATAAAGAATTCCTAAAGAACATGACATTCTTCTGTCTGCTTACTTGGGTTCCTGCAACTGGATTTTATTCACCTATGTTAAAAGAAGGATTTACATCTCCCTGTACTTCATGTAAATGTTATGCTTATAAATATAAAAATTTTGAGTGGACAATATGATTGAATATGTAATTGATTAAAGCTGTGGGACAGAGAAGATTTTGGGGGGAACAAATGAAAGTAGTGGATATAAAATTTCCATAACATTATATTAAAATTAAGAAATGCTGTTCTCTGAGAAACACTTTAAAATGTTTTAAAAGTTATTTTATTTAAAAATCATAATGTAAACTTACACTTAGCTCTCAACATTTCCAATCATTTTCCATTATATTTATTTTTTTCTGTAGATTCTTTAACATATGTTCATAGTGATTTTAAAGTCCCTGTCTCTAATTCCAGCATCTAGGTCATCTGTGCATCTGTTTCTATTGACTAATTATTGTTCCTTTGTATGTCTGATACTCTGGTTTTATACTAAACATTGTGGATGATTATGTATAGAAAGCCTGAATTATGTTATTTTTTTCTGAAGTCTATCTTGTTTTGTTCTAGCAGGCAGTTTAACCACTGGTGAATTTCCTTGATCTTGTGAAGTTTTAGTTTTAAGATATGTCAAGATATTTTTATTTTGACTTTGTTCTTTGTCCTAGGAGGAGTTCTTAGTCCAGAAAAATAGTCATTGCTTGTGTGACAGGGCTCTTTGGGATTTATGGTGGAAAGACCAAGATTTACCAAGTTCTTTAACCTGAAGGCACTTGAACTCCCCTTTCCATCTCCTCAATAGAGGTCACCTACTGATATTTCTGTATAGTTCTTTCAGTTTTGCAGCTGATGTTTCCTCTATGGGCTCATTAAAGACTTGCCCTATTTATGTGGAGGTCGGGGTAAGCCAATGTTTTGAACAGGAGTTGATATGCAGATTTTGGACCTCTACCTTCTTTGTGTCCCTCCTTTATGTGCCTTTACATGTTTTTCCCCCTTCAAATTTCTAATAGCTCTGGAAACTCTGAACTCTATCTTCTTATTTCTCAGGTCTATAGTATGCAGCTTTTTGCTTGGTCTCTATCCCAAAGAGTATAACATGCTGTATACTGGAGTATTATTTAAGGTGCAAGAACTATATAATTGTGAATCTCATAGAGTGTGATTCCCTCCTTTCAAAGGTCAAATCTCCCCTTTTTAAATGTATATATTGGGTTAATCATTGGAGTCTTCAGTTATTTTTTACATTTTTCTAGAGTTTATAATTTTTTAAATTTATTTTATTTTAAAGATGTGGGGGACAATTTAGGGTTAGGTATATAAGTGGTCATAGTACAGGTAAAATTTGGGCCTACCTGTGGTCCCCACTTTGCCTGGTTTGAAATCAGGAACACTTATTAATGTCATGTGCTTCCCTCCTCCCCTTGCAGTTTCCAGCTACTGTCAATCCCTTTCTTATAGTCTTATGGTAAATGTTCAGGGTTGACTTATGAGTGAGAACATATGGTACTCAGTTCTTTGTCTCTGTGATAAATCACTGAATATTATAGACTCTAAATCCACCTAAGTTGCTGCTGAGTTCATAATTTTGTTCTTTATGGCTATATAATATTCCATCATGTATATGTATCACATTTTAAAAAATCCAATCCAATTTTGATGGACAGCATGGTTGGTTCCATGTTTTTGCTATTGTAAACATTGCTGCAATAAACATGCATGGGCAGATATCTTTTTGTAGAGTGATTTAAGGTACCCTGGGTATATTTCAAGAAGGGTGATTGCTGGATTGTATGGAAGGCCAATTTCACACTGTTTTCCATAGAGGTTGAACTAGTTTGCATTCCCACCAACCGTGTAGAAGCATTCCCTTTTCTCCACATCCTAGCAAACATCTGTTTTGTTGTTGTTGTTGTTTTGTTTTGTTTTTTTAATTAATCATGGCCATTGTTACTGGAGTTAGGTGGTAACTCAATGCAATTTTGATTTGCATTTCTCTGATGATAAGTGAGGCTGAGCATTTTTTCATGTGCCTGATGGCTGCTTGTATGTCTTCTTTTGAGAAGTGTCTATTCATGTCTTTTGCCCACTTTTTTTTTTTTTTTTGAGTTGGAGTCTCACTCTGTCGCCCAGACTGGTGTGCAGTGGCCGCTCCTGGCCATCACAGCCTCGACCAGCTGGGCTCCGGCAATCCTTCCGCCTCAGCCTTCCAAGTAGCTGGAACTACAGGCGCGCGCTACCACGCCCGGCTGATTTTTGATTTATTGTAGAGATGAGGTCTC
>CAUYQG010138966.1:0-15101 GCA_963574415.1 Tarsius wallacei | reverse complement strand
TGTTATTTTTTGAGTTATTGATAATGGCCATTCTGACTGGAGTTAGGTGGTATCTCAGTGTAGTTTTAATTTGCATCTCCTTGATGATTAGTGAGGTTGAACATTTCTTTATGTGTCTGTTGGCTGCTTGGATGTCTTCTTTTGAGAAGTGTCTGTTCATATCTTTTGTCCACTTTATAATGGGGTTGTTTGTTTTTTTCTTTTCAGCACGTTTGAGTTCCTTGTAGATCCCTGATGGTCTAGTGGTTAGGATTTAGCGCTCTCCTTTTTAAAACAAATGAAAAAACTGAGGCTCAGAGAAGTATGATAACTTATCCTGATGTCGAGGTTACCTTTGGTTAAACTAGAACCCAGTTCTCCTGCAGTATCAATCAGCATGCTCTCCTCCTACAGGACAGCTGCACAGGCTGGTGTGGGGCTTACTTTCCATTCTTATGTGACCCTCAAAATTTTGAATTCGGTCAATCTTCCCTTGGTCTTGAGCCTTTCTGCTATAATGGTTTTCAAGTTGCCCAATTGTAGATACAATAAAAAACCTTGAAACACTCAGAAAAAATTTTAATTAGCCATGATAAACTGTTTGAAAAAATGATTCGTGGCCTTGCCTGTTATTGATGTTTCAGAGACTGATTAACCCATCGAAGAATTACCTAGGCATTTGCAATTTTCCTTTTTTTCCCATGTGACCTGTCTTTGGCCCTTTGACTTCCAAACTTCTCCTCTTGAAAATATGCCAAATGGGTCTCCATTTCAAAACCAATGAAGACTCCCATCTCAGGAGTTTTCTCAGTGGAAAATCTGGCATAATTTTTGAAATTATATCATTGCTGCAAAGTGAAATTGGATTTTCTGTTTTTTTTATATTTTTTTGCTGTGGTGTTAAAAACATGTTTTCTCTGGCTTCTTCCTTTGGGCATTACCAAGTCATTGTGATGTGCAGAAATTATGAAAGTCAGTATTAACCTAGTATTCTCAATTCAGTGAAACTGACATGGTTTTATATAATTTGAATTATATTAGTCTGCTGTAGACTTGTGTTAAGAAATGCATGAATTATCAACAACCTGAAAAACATGTGTATTTAACTTATAGTGTATAAAGCTTAGCACCTTACCAGTACCTAGCCAAGGTTTGACAAATACTGTGGTAAAATTGAAGCTTTCTGAAAATTTCAGGAATATTTAGGTTTCTAGAATACCTCTGTCTCTGTAGAAGTAGTTAGAGAGTAAAGCCACAGGACCACTCTTTGGACCATAAAAGTAGCCACCTGGTAATAAACATTAATAAAAAGCTAATAAAGAACTTAACTCTTCAAGTTAGTGACCCAACTAGTGCTTGGATTGATCATTTCGCGCTGTAGATGTTAAGATAGGTCACTGTTGATGATCTATTGCTATGTAACTTTCCACCCCATAATTTAGTGGCTTACCTTAGCAACAGGCATTTTATTATTGTATCTTGTGGTTCTGGGCATGACGGGGCTCAGCTAGGCAGTTCTTGCTCGGCCTCTCTCTTGTAGTTGCATCCATGAGTGGACTCAGTGGCTTGAGGCAATGGAAGATGACTGTCCGCTTGGCTGTTTTCTGGGACCTCAGCTAAGATGTCAGCTGAACATCTACACCTGACCGCTCCCTGTAATCTCTCTTCCTTACAGAATAGTGACTGAGTTCCAAGAGTGAGCTTCCCAATGGGACCAGGAAGATGCTCTGTGGCCTGGTATGACTGAGCACTGGAAACCACAAAGCATCACTTCTGCTGCAGTTATAGGCTTATAGAGTCAAGTGGAAGGACTGTCGATGCTATCCATTAATGGGATGCGTGTCAGTGATACTCTGTGAGAAGGGAATGTGGGGTGGGAGATGTTTTTGTGATCAGTCTGTGCATTCACTCTTTGAGAAAAAGGCAATAGTAGGAGGAGGAGTAAAGAAAAACAAGTAGAAAAAGAGCTGCCGGGTTTGGTAATATGGTGGCAACAGTGAGCTGCAAATGGCCAAAATGAGAGGGAATATAAAAGTAGGAGACAAAACTGCTCAGATGGAGGTGCCAGGGAGCCAGGGCAAACAGTGAGTAGTGTGTCCCTATGCTTATTGGGCCCATGCTCACTGGGCTGTAACTAACATTGTGCCCTTGAAGTTGTATCCCTGGCAAGATTACATGGTGCATTAGCATATCACACACAGCATCTAGGAGGCAGCAGGGCTGTTGTCTAGCTGCTGTAATAAGCTGGCCAGGATAGCGTAAGGGAAAGTGTAATAGATGTAGTTTCAAACCACTCCATGACACAGATTTCTAGTCTTCCTTTAAGAGGAGGTAAAGGGTGCTCGTAGGAAATGGTTGTACTGACCTTGAGTGAGATAATGGACACTCGCAGTTGCCGTTTCTCACCCCTTCCTTCTCTTTCAACAGTTATTTATTTTGATTATTAAAAGCATATGCGCACTTGATTCAAAAACACTCAAATATTTATTGAGTGCCTGTAATATTTATTGGGTACCTGCTATATGCTAGTCAAATTGGGCTATTTGACTAAAGTCGAATAAAGAAGAGTAAATCTAGTGATTACCTAGTATTGTTTTCCAATTCACCCTGTATGAATTCTGAGAAAGGGTTAGTGTTAGCTTGCTGTGAGACTTCTAGAAGATCATTTAGCTTGGATGAGACTCCATTTTATGGACTATCTGTAATACTCATTTGCATGGCTCTCGTAGGTATTAGATACATATATGAAAAGTTAAAGGCACACAGGATCGAGAAAAGAAAAATAAAGTTGCTTGGGGCAATATTGGGTGGATAGGGAAGGTGGGACACGGGGTCATGCTGTTTTTGTTCAAAAACTGCTGAACAGTCGGCGAGTTATGGGCAGGTGTGTTGTCATGATGCATTTCTTCTGCAATGCAGCCTCTCACAACAACGCTAGCCGGTACACTGATGCTGATTGGTTCCTAGAACACTTACTTGGCTGGGAAAGCCTGTACTATAAGGGGCTGCCCTCCAAAATTAATTCATCTTTTTGGGAGAGCTCCCCCTTGTATGTATAGACACAATGGAATACTGATCAGCTGTAAAAAGGAGGGAAATCCTGTTATTTGTGACAATGTAAATAAACCTGGAGGACGTTATGCTGGGTAAAAGAAGACAGGTACAGAAAATATAGCATGAACTCATTTTTATGTGGAACCAAAAACATCTAACTCAGACGAGTAGGAGAGAATGTAGTTGCAAGATGCTGGGGCAGTGGCAAGGGGGGTGAAGTAAGTCTGAGGGTGCAAAGCTTCCATTGGATAACAGGAATGGGTTTAGCAGATACAGGATGCTGCCCAGTGATGGCAGTTAGCAATAATGTTTTGCAAACTTGAAGGTTACTGTGAGAGTGGATTTTAGATGTTCTCAACACAAAAATAATGTAAGTATGCGAGGGGATGGATGTGTTAAGTCTCTAGATTTAATCACTTCCACAAGGTAAAGGTGTGTGAAAGCATCATGCTGCATCTGGGACATATTTACAGTACAATTTTTTTGAATGTCAAATGAGGTCAGCATTCATCTTAGCAGGCTGAAGCTATTTCCTGTGATTACTGTGTGAAGCAGTTTGGTACTACACAGGCCTGCGCCCATGAGAAGGATCTTTGCTGGAGTTTCGAGCACCCCTTTACCAGCTCTCCAGCCCATTCCTCGTTCCCAAATGGGATTTTGGGAGGAACCTCAGGCCCAGTGTATAACCAAGTGTAGGTGGGGGCAATAGTCTTAGGCTCTCCCAGGAATAAGTAATCACCGCCTTCTCAACTCTTGCTCTGTTCTAAGGAAGGGCCGCAAGTGGATGACTTTGAAGGTGGCCATCCTTACCAGGAAGCTTCTGGCTGAAAGAAGGTGGTAAGGTCATGGTGAAGCGGTCACAGCTCAGTAAACCTTGGTTTTCAAGATTCCATATCTTCCTTGTAATTTTATGATCTGAGAACTAAACTGAAACATACATATATATGTGTGTGTATATATATGTATATATAAACACTTTTGTTTATATATATGCATATATATCTGTATATATCTATGTGATGGACTAATTAAAAAGAGGTCGATTAAAATGGAATTGGCTGACAGGATTTTGGAGGCTGACAGGTCCCAAGATCTGTATTTGGCAAGCTGGATACCTTGGAAAGTTGATGGGGAAGTTCCACTGTGAATGCTGGAGAAATGCGATGTTCCAGTTCCCAGACAGTAAGGCAGGAGTTTTCTCTTACTTGCAGGAGAGTCAACCTTTTTGTTCTAGTCAGGCCTTCGCCTGATTGAATGAGGCCCAACAGAGCATAGTGAAATCTGCCTTATATAGCCTACTCATTCAAATGTTAATCTCATCCACAATCACCCTCATAGACATACCCAGTGTAATGTTTGTCCAAGTTGCTGGGCACTCTGTGGCCCCACCTACTGGATACATAAAATTAACCATCATCGTGGAATGATCTGGGGAATGAAATATCATATAAAATATAAAGAGTGATCTGAGATGGAGGATGGCTAAACTGACTGTGAAGGATCCTTGGCAAAAATGGAAAATACAGAGACAAACTCAGAAATCCATAAGTCTAGGTCTAGTTGAAAAAGAGCTTGGGTACCTGCACTCGGATGCTTACTGACTCACAATTCACAATTGCAAAGATATAGCATCAACCTAAATTCCTATCAACTGATCAGTGGATATTGAAAATGTGGTATATATGTACCATGGAATAGTATTCAGTCATAAAAAAAATGAAATAATGTCTTTTGCAGCAACTTGGATGGAATTGGAGAACATCATCCTAAATGAACTAATGCTGAACAGAAAACCAAACACCACATGTTCTCACTTCTAAGTGGTTGCTAAACTAAGGATCTGCAAAGACATAGAGAATGGTATCATGGACATTGGAAACTCACAAGGGGGAGGGGGAAGGAGGTGTATAGATGAAAAGTCATCTATCAGGTACAATGTGCACAGGTGGGGGTGGTGGGCGCACTTAAAACCTAGACTTTTTGTCACTATACAATGCAGTCATGTAACCAAAAATTATCTGCACCTCCTAAGGCTGTTGAAGGGGAAAAAAAGCACACAGGAAATACTTAAGTGCTAAATATTATTTTAATCTTCAGTTCCTTCATAGATTGTGATTCAGTCAAATGTTCTAAAGCAGAGTCACATGACATACTTAGATCAGTTCAAGCATTTAATAATTGTGTGCACTCTTTCCACTAGTCTTGATTGAGCTCCTGGAATATGCCAGTTAGTGAACTGTGTACTGGGGATTCAGGGGTGAGCAAGTCAGATAAAGTCCTGCCGGGTAGAACCTGCATGAAAAAAGATGTGAAAATGCCTAAGACTTAGTCAGTGGATACATGAGTAATTACAGTCAACTGTGCATTTTCAGAAGGGGCACTTTAACATTTCAGTCCAATGTGGCATTTAAAGGGCTTGAGTGACTAAAAAAACCACAACGTTTTCAAAGAAGTAGTCCCTGAGTGTAGGGTATTTCCTGAATAGTTTCAGAGTGTTGGTGAACATTATCTGCCTGGTGGTACTTGACAACTTTAACCCTGGCTAGTGTTAGGAAATCAAGTTTTTGTAGACAAGTACCCATATTAGTATATATTAAGAAAGGGTTATAGGACAATAAATTAATAACTTGTTCTCTTTAACCTATAGTATTGTGGGTACAGTTATACCTATAGCAAGGTTTTTTGTTTTTTTGTTTGTTTGTTCTTATGCTAATTGATTCAGCCTGTCTATTTGTAAGAGTATAATTCAGAATATAAATGTGGAAAAAGTCTCATAAGGAAGTTTATCTTTAACTCAGATATTATAACATTAATACTTTAAATCTCATTATAACATTATAATCTAAATGCCACATCTTTCTTCCTGTATAGAGAAAAATTGTGGCCTGATGTCATCTTCATCCATTCATTTATTATCATTGTTCATAATGATCTCAGATATCCAAAAATAGTTATATTAGGCAGCATAATTTTAAGAAAATAGTTAAGTCTGCAGCAGGTTTTAAAACTCCACACATTTGGATGTAGTACACAGTGAAAGTTCTTAAATCTGAGGACATACCCAATTTTGTTTTTTCCAGAATAGAATTCAGTGAAATTATTTGAGCACATATCAAGTTTTCTACATATTGTCTCATTTATCTGCCTAGTAACCTGCTGTGATGGATATTATCACTCTGTTTTTACAGGTGAAGAAACTGAGACTTAGTGCTTAAGTAATGATAACTAGCAAGTGGCTAAGATGGAACTTAGTGACAAAATCTGATGCACAAGTCTTTTTGTTGATAGCCACCATATGGCTAGAAGATTTTAATTTGGAATCTTCTAGTTGAAGGATTCTAATTTTGTCTTGTTCTTTTATTTTCTATAATAATTATGAATCAATTTTATATTAAAAGTCTCAACCAATATGACTTAAAATACATAATGCAGTTAAATTAAAAGACATATTTGTGTGTGTGTGTAATTACAGTGAAAAGCTACATGAACCTGAACACTATAACCCTATGTTTAGAAATTGAATAGATATTATAATTAATGCTTTTAAAAATATAACAGACATGTAGGTATTAAGGTTTCTGCTTCGCTTATTTTTCTTGGGAAAATAACACCTATTGATTTAAGATCTCTAGTCCCAGATTCTGAATTGATTTTCCTTTTTCATTGTCAACATAATTAGGGAGTTGTCTTTTAACAAAGAAAAGAAAAGCATGCATATTCTTCATCTTGGTGGGCATCTATGTGTATAGAAAGGTCATAGGTGGTTTTGAGGAAGTTTGGTAATTTGAAAGAAGAGAAAGATACATGAGTGGCTAGCAGACTCGGGAGGTTTTTGATGATAGTGGGGATCTAATCAATTTTTTCTTCTTCTTTTCTTCCTCAATGCTATCATTTGATTTGAGGAGCTGCTTTCAGTATTGTGGGAAATAGATTAATTGTAAATAATTGAATCAACTAAGTGAAGATTGTTTCTTCAGTTTTCCCTACCTCCCTTCCCCCCAGGCCCCTTCCTTTATGGCATTGAACTTGCCCTGGAGGGCCCTTGGAGATCTTGCCCTGGTGAAGAGAAGCAGTAAAGCTGGGTTGGGTTAGAATGTGAACAGCTTTGGATCTTATGCCGTGGGCTTGGGACATGGTCCTGTGAACTGTGAGGAGCCCATGGTTGGCGCCTGTGTAAGCAAAGAGGCAATAGTCGAAGTTGGATTAGAAGGAGTGGGCAGTACAGGACAGGCTGAAGGAGGAAGTATGGGCTGATAGAAGTTGTTAAGGACATCTAGGCAGGAGGTAATGGGGATTTGAACTTGTTGAATGACATTGAAGTTCTAGACTTGTCAGACCCTGTAAATACTGGATGTTGGAAGCAGAAGCACAGGAGGGAAAAGACAGCAGAAAGGGCTTGAGGCAGTTTGGTTAGGAAGATGGTATTATCTTTTGTTGAACTGGTGGAAACTGAAAGGGGATGTTTAGGAGGGAAGATGAGTTTGTTAGAATGCATTTGAGTTTGAGGTTCCGTTGGGATTTCCATTTGAAGGTGTCCAGTAGACAGACAAATGCTATGGAGAGACTGTGACGGAAGATAGCTATACATAGGAATTTTTTCTTTGGAGATTATTATGGAAACCACATGAAGAGATTGCCATGGAGCACATTACAAAGAGGACAGTGGAGTCCTGGGGAAACCATTACCGGGTGAGTGGAGGATGGAGAGAGCTGTGGGGGGAGGAAAAGAAAGTGCTGTCACAGGAACCAAGAAGGTGGCGTGGTCAGCAGTACTGAATTCTGTAAATAGGTGAGGCAAAATGAGGACTTACAAAAGGATATTGAATTTAGCTCAGTTTTCATAGGAAGGGAAGAAGCCAGACAGTCAGAGTTAATGAGTGAAGAGAGAATGAGGAAGTACAAGTGCATAATTTTTCAAAGTTTGATGGTGAAGGGCAAGAAAAGACATTCATAGTTTGGGATATGAGGACATTTTTCAGGTTAGTGGAGACCTGTATACACTCAGTGTAGAGGAGGAGAAAAATATCGAAGATGAGTGAGGTGGGGTAAGAGTCATGGTGGATTCTAGAGGGCAGTGGTTCACAAAGATAGTTATTCATTTGGTGCACATTTATTTTTCATATATCAAGTGCTAGGCCTGTGCAGGGGCTACAGAGATAAGACTTATTCTGTAAGTAACCCAAGAGAAGAATGAAAGCTGACAGTGGATTTGAGCCTGGATAACTGAGAATGGTGGCCTTGCAGATTAGGAGAGGACTTGGTCAGGAAACAACCATGGAGCATCAGGACGAATACTGGGATGGAATAGCACACAGCATGCTGGGAAATGTAGGAGGTCTCTATCGGCGACATGGTACTGTAGTTGTCCTGTGTAAGATATGTGGCAGTCTCCCTTCTCCACAAGGCAAGGAAACTCATCTTAGGTGGAGGGACAAGCATGGGCAAATAATTGGATGTGTATTGGGAGAGTAACTATTTGTGTGGTTGAAGTAGAGGAAAAATATGCAGAGGTGGGCAGGAGCCAGACCAAACATATCATATGTGTCTTGATGAGGGGCTTAAGGTTTTTGGTTTTTGTTGTTGTTCTGAAAACTCTAAGAAACTGTGATTGGAATTCAAACAGAAACTGATGCCTGTTGTCCCAGCAACTTGGGAGGCAGAGGTCGGGGTAGTGGAATCGCTTGAGTCCAGGAGTTTGAAGCCAGCCTGGGCAACATAGTGAGATCCTGTCTCTTAAAAAAAGAAGAAGAATAAGAAGACTGCGAGCAGGAGCCAGTTTGGTAGACTGATAGTTGGTAGATTGGGTAATAAATGAAATGCAGGTGAGGATAGGTGGGGATGTAGGCAGTGAAGGCAGAGAAGATGCATAGAAAAGATATTTAGGAGGCCAGAGTTGACATAACATAGATTTTGAAAGTTTTCATGGGGGTGGAAGGTTGAGAGGATGGTGAAGGATAGGGAGTAGTTTATGGAAAAACTGCAACTGACTTCCTGCTTTCTGATGTAGAGACTGTTTGGATGGTGGAAGGAAGCACTTCCTGGGGAAGATGTGGAACTTTCTCAATGTGTTGAGCTTGAGATGCTTGTGGAGAGACCAAAGGGAGATGGGTAGTAGACAGATATCCATCTCTACAAGTCACTAGAGCATGTGGCCTTGAGAGAGAAATACGAATGTCCACAGCACAGGAGTGATGGCTCAGAACACTGTGTGCAAGAGATACCTGGGAGATGTGTGGCCCACATCCTGCCTCTCTACTCAAGCACCGGTTATCCACTTTTTGAATTTGCTGAGTACCTTCTTGCCTTTCCTCTCTTACCTATTCACTGTGTGGCCATTGGTCACTTGTTGGGATTAGGCAGAAAAAGAGAAAAGCATGGTACCCAGATAGACTGAGTTTGACTACTGATTAGCTGATGTGTTGAGAGGATTAGATCCTTAGAAGAAGGGGATTAGATCCTGCAGTGGGAGTTGGATCATTTGTGAAACTCACCTCTGCGTCAACACTTGTTCTCCCCCATCCCTTACCATGGATTCAGGAGCTCTGAATTTTTTTTTTACATTTTGTTTGTTATTAACCCCATGAGAATATGTGAGGATATGTTATTTCTTATTTCTTTGTTTGTTTTTAAAATCAGTGGCTGCTCAGATATTGTACTTGTTAGGAAAATATATGAATTGGAACACATAGTTTTTCAGAACATTTTACAGGTACATTGTTATTTGTGTTATTTATTTTGTTGCTCTGGCAGTCTCTTGTTAGAATGCAATGAATTAACAAAAATAGAATTTATGACTCTTTTCAGTGAACTGAACTGAAGCACAATTGAGACATTGCCTCAGCGATAAAACCCTGTCTGGAGCATTTTTACGTTGGAGCCTCTCCTCCTAACTTTCATTTATTACTGAGAATTTTCCTGGTGATACAGAGGACAGGTGTCTTATCCCTGTGAAAGTGGTGTTTTCTGCCAGCAATAGGAAAACAGTCAAGTTCTTACTCTCTTCCTTTAGTTGAAAAAGCATCTAGGCTGGGTGTGGTGGCTCACGCCTGTAATCCCAGCACTTTGGGAGGCTGAGGCAAGAGGATTGTTTGAGCCCAGGAGTTTAAGACCAATCTAGGCAACATAGTAAGACCTTACCTCTACCAAAAGAAAAAAAAAAAGCTAGGTGCAGTGATACACACCTGCCTGTAGTCCCAACTACTCAGGAAGCTGAGGTGAGAGGATCACTTAAGCCCAGGAGGTTGAGTCTGCGGTTAACTGTGATAATGCCACTTCACTCCAACCTGGGCGACAGAATGAGACCCCCAACTTGAAAAAAAGAACAAAAATTTAGCATCTAAATGAGAACTTTCTTGAGTGGATATACTGGCTAGCTTCTTAAGAGAGACTGTTACAGGGTATTTAAGAGTGTGGACCACATGTGGGCTTTGGGGGTGTGTGTGTGTGTGTGTGTGTGTGTGTCGGAGTCTCACTCTGTCACTCAGACTGGAGTGGAGTGGACAATCATGGCTTACCACAGCCTCCATCTCCTGGGCTCAAGTGATCCTTCCACATCCTCCCAAGCTAATTAAAAAAAAGTTTTTTTTGTAGAGACGAGGTGTCACTATGTTGCCTATGTTGGCTGGTCTCAAACTCCTGGGCTCAAGTGATTGTCTCAACTCATCCTTCCAGAGGGCTGTCATTACAGGTGTGAGCCATCGCACCCGGCCTCACATGTAAACTTTGAATCCCGTTTTAAATAAATAAACTAAACAAGACATTTTTGAGACAGTGGGACAAAATTGAACATAGACTGATACTAAATTCTACTAAGAAATTATTGGATGATTTTGTTGTCTGTGAAGACTATATTGTGATCATGTTTTAAAATATCCTTATCTAATAGAAATGCATGCTGAATTATTTATGGATAAAGTGATATAATGTCTGGGATTTGCTTTAGAAAGTATTGAAGCAAAAAGAGTTGGGTTGTGTGGATGGAATCTGATTGGCAGAATGTTGATAATTGCTGAAGGTGGGCAAATGAGGTTCACTATATTCACCCTATATACATTTGTGAACATTTTCATAAAAATTAAAAAAAAAGGTTTAACAAAAGCAGATGTAGTAAAATGTAGTAGCTGAGAAGAGGAGGGAGTTGAGTTGAGAAGAGGAGGGAGTTTAGCCTCCAGTGGAAAGGCAAGTGCGGGGGATCCCTTATCTTATGTTTTTGTGACTTTTGTATGAGAGACTTGGGAAGATAACTTGGGTGGAGTGAGCTGTAAAGAGAGATGGACTTGGAGTAAGACTTAAATAAAAAGCATGTTTCTGCATACAGACCTTGTGATGCAATCAGTGACTCTTCTTTCTTGCCAGTTCATGCTTACGCTGGAATCAGACCCTTCAGTTTTTCAAACCAGTGTATAAGTCAGTGCTCTGTGTGTGTGTGTGTGTGCGCATGTGCATGTTTTTGTTTCTAAATAACTTCACATCTGAAGTCTCTGCTCTTTGCAGATAGCAGGATAGTGAAATGAGTTGATTACAAAGGGACAATTACTTCCTTGATCCAACATGGACTTGTTTGCTTCTTTGAATTATTCCCAGCACAATATGATGTTAATATGTCATCCCAGAGGCAGATGGAGCCATCCATTTTGATCATCAGCTGTGTCGTTACTTGGCTTTTAGAACTATGTTTTTCCTCTCAGGATCTTCAGATGCTTAGAGAAAGGCCCAGAGTTTTCTTGACACCAGCTGCTGCTTTGCTTCAGCAGACAGAATAAATTAAGTCTGTCAGCCTTCCTGTACTCACCTCTGTTAACCACGTCACCACAGTGAAAGGGCCCATGATGGCAAAAGATGGTAGGTTTCTGAAGACATGATAAAGTGTTTTTGAGTCTCAGGGAGAGAGTCTTGGCCTAGAACCTTCCTGTGTCTTGTGTTTTAGCCCAGGATTATTTATTCATTGATTTCTTCAGCTAATATTTCCACAGTACCTATTTTGCACAAGTAGTGTCTGGATTGGGAGCTGGTTCACAGGAGTGAACAGTCTCACAGAACGAGGTTTTCTGTTTACTGCAGTGGGTTTCAGTCATGTTGGATCTGGAGATTATGAGCATGAATAGCTAAAAGGGTATCAGGAACTAATGGGGTGTTCCTAAGTTGTCTTTTTCTTCATATTCCTTCAGCAGTTCTGTGATACTATGTCCCTAATCCCTGACATCCATCTCTGAGGGGAAGGGTATGGGGGAAGATGGAGAGACATTCCCTTGTAGTGCAGGTTTACTCTGGCAAGGCCTTCTTCAGGCAGAAAATTGTTACTCATTTATTCATTCAACAAATATATATTTGATTCCTTCTAATGTAAGATACCTTAAATATAAGGACTAATAATAGATTTAACTGCATCTGAAACTCAGGGCGTGTGCTTTCCCAGTTTCAAGTTTTCTTATATGCTAGAACATTTTCTTAATATCTTTGGAATTTTGTGGCAAATGCCAGCTTAACAAAAACAACAGTATCCATAATTCTGTAGAAAAATTGTAGAAGAACACAAACTTAGCTACCCAGTTCAGAGGAATAGAAAAGCAGAATGTTGATAAATATGAACTCATATCAGTACATTTACTGTGTTCAAAAACTTGATGACAGTGTATTGTAATGGTGATCACATCTTCATTCCAGAATTTATTTCATACAAATAAAATATTTAAAATGTTGGAAATCCTAAATTGTACCATATGTTGCAATAAATGTAGGTGGAAATTAGTTGATGTTCTTGATTTGATCCTATTGTCAATGTCAGGGTTTTAGGAGTTTTTCATTTTTAGTTATTGAAAAGTTTCTAGGCAACTCATCTTTCCATTAAAAGTTACATTTTTGTACATTGCTTAGAAATAGGAAGTGGTTACTTCTATTTTCTGTTTAATATACTACCATGTTGTTAGAGGTTTTTAAAAGAAGTTATGTATATTTTTAAATACTTGTGTCTTGACTGACAATGTTATTCATAATAAAGATGAAAATACAAACAGTGTGAAAGATACACTGGGCAAGGAAGGCAGGGAGATTGTTTCTCCACTTCTGATGCTCCTTTAGGAAAACCTTCTTGGCTTCTCTGTCCCTGGTGACTTGATTGGTGGATTTGGAAGGAGAAGTCAGGCACAAAAGTGTGACCCAGCCCTGCTTTCTCCTTTTCTCTTAACTGGCCGGCTCACCAAGAGAGGTGCTTTGTGTCACCTTGACCCTGCCTTGGAGAGGGAGGAATGTGCTGGTTATCATAGCTGTGGACCAGTAGGTAAGTCTTTCCTAAATCTAGGTATCAGTTCCTCAAGGAAGGCTGCTTTCTCAGCGTTTAAGCCACAGCCTCAAATGCCACCTTTGTAAAAGTAACATTTTGACCCTTCTATGCTTATTGGTCTTATTTCTAAATTAGTTTAGAGCTGGGGAGGGGAGAAGGTATTATTTATTGGGCCTCCTTGAAGAGTACAACACAGTGAAAAAGTAGTCCCCCTGTCAACCCAGTAGCCATCACCACATCCTCTAAAGGGTTCCAGGAATGCTCTGTGCATACACAAATGATGTAGAAATATATGTGTGTACCACCCATAATTTTCATCTATATAGCGATGGACCTTTTCTCTATTAGCATTTCTACTTGTGTATTTTAATAGTCTCTCTGATACATGTTATTGGCTGCATTCTACTCTATAATATAGAGTTGAATTAATTGTTGCAGAAAAAAAGTTATCTGAGTCCCACACCCTGATAAACAGTGAGACACTGTAAAGCTCCACCGCTGGAGGACAGGATAGCAGCTGTTTTCTGTGCTTCCTTTTTCACGTGGAAGAGGCATACCCTGAGTCTCTCTCCATGCAGGTGATAGGACTTGACTTGGTCCTTGGTAATGGAGAGCACGCTGGAAATTTCCTATGTACCGACCTACTTTTTCAAAGCACCTATTGCTGCCATTTATCTAGGAACTGTAAACTGAATAAAAGATAAGATGTATCTTTTGGGCAGTTCCTAATAATTTTTATGAAGGTACTCCTTGATACTGACTTCTTAAAGGTATTCTAAAATGTTAGTATAAATTTGTATATTTAAACAAGCAGCTATCTTAATGAAATTAGAATATCATGAATATTTTCCATATTGCGTTTTATATATTTGTTGCTAAGTCTGAATGCAGTTTACATTACACAAAAATCAATGCATTTGTATGTCTTTCCAGTTTTTTTTCCCTGGGTCACCAATTAATTAATGACCTAAACAGATTTAGTTCTTGACAGAATGTTTTCCAAGGTGGTGTTGTTGATTATTACTCAGACTTAACATAAATGCTGTTAATCCAGTAACTAACCCCTGATCTTTATGTTAGGTGTCTTTGCAAGGCAAGAATTCAGTCTCTGTTAAGTTATGGCAATTTGTATCATTGTTGTTTTCACTTTATGGGCCTTTCTGTTCAGTTTCTCGTAATATTTCACTTGGAAACATTAACATATTCTATTAACAAAAACCAGTGGATACTATTATTGGTATTGCTCTTCCGCTAGCTAATTTGCCTTTTGTTTTTAAATACCAATAGTGAGGCTGCTAGATTTCAGTGTGTGTATCAGTCAGCCTTCAACAAGAGCAACAGAACCAGGAGGAGACATATAAGGAGATATATTGCAAGGAACTGACTCACTTGATCATGGTGGCAGGCTTGGCAAGCCTGAAATCCTTAGGGCAGGCTGTTGGGAAGGGCAGGCTGGCATGCCAGGGCATGGCTGAAGTGGCTGTCCTCAGGTGGAATTTCTTCCTCAGAAACACCTCAGCTTAGCTCTTTTTTTTTTTTTTTTGAGTTGGAGTCTCACTCTGTCCCCAGACTGGAGTGCAGTGGCCACTCCCGGCCACCATAGCCTCAACCTGCTGGGCTCCAGAGATCCTTCTGCCTCAGACTTCCCAGTAGCTGGAACTACAGGCGCGCGCTACCACACCCGGCTAATTTTTTGATTTATTGTAGAGATGAGGTCTCACCAAGTTACCCAGGCAATCCACTCACCTCAGCCTCCCAAGGCGCGGGATTACAGGCTGAGCCACCGAGC
>CAUYQG010138964.1:0-11764 GCA_963574415.1 Tarsius wallacei | reverse complement strand
GGGATCTTTCTCAGATGCATGACTCTTTCTCAGGAGCAGGACTGTCCCTCAGGTGCAGAGGCTTTCCATGATGTGCCAGGGCACTTCTTCAGATGCAGGGCTGTCTCAGGTACAGGGCTTTTTATCAGGTGTTTGGTTCTTTGGTGCAAGGTTGTATCTCAGGTCTGGGGACTCTCTGTCAAGTTTAACGCTCTTCCTCAGGTGCAGGCCACTCCCTCAATTGCAGGAGATCTCTTAAATGCAGGGACTCTTCACCAAGTTCATGGACTCTCCCTCTAGTGAAAGCCTTTTTCTTTAGTGCAGGGCTCTCCATCAGGTGTTGGGGCTCTCTCCCAGGTACAGGACTTTCCTTTGGGTGTATGGCTCTCCCTCAGGTGCAGAACTCTCCTTCAGGTTCAGAATTCTTCCTAAGGTGCCAGGTTCTTCCTCATATGCAGCGGGGCTGCCTCAGGTGGCGGGAGAAATGCAAGGGCATTTCTTCAGGTGCAGGGCTCTACCCCATGCGATGGGGCTCGTCCAATGCTGGGGCTCTTCATCAAGTACAGTGGTCTTTCCCAGGAGGAGAGGCTGTTCGTCATGTGCTGGACTCTTTCTAAGGGGCAGGGGCTCTCCCTCAGGTGCAGGAACTCTTTTTCAGGTACGGGGCCCCTTCATAAGGTTCTGGGCTCTTCCTCAGTTGCAGGGCTTTGTCTCAGTTGCAGGGATCTCCCTCAGGTTCAGGGGCTCTCCCTTGGGTGCCAGAGCTCTCTATCACGTGCCAGGGCACTCCTTCAGGTGCAGTGCTGTCCTTCAGGTTGAGGGACTCTTTCCCATGTTCAGGAGCACTTTCCCAGTGGCCAGGGCTCTCCCAAGTGCCAGGACTCTTCAAAAGGTGCAGGGTACTTCTCTAGCCGCAGGGGCTCTTCATCAGGTGCTTGGCTTTTCCTTAGGTACAGGGGATCTATGTCAGGTGAGGAGGAGGATCTTCCAGAGGCTCAGTAGTTCTTTCTTAGATTCATCACTATTACTCAGGTGCAGGAGGTCTTCCTCATATGCAGGAACTCTTCATTAAGTGCTGGGCTTGTCAGGTGCAGGGCTCTTCCTCAGATTTTGGGCTCTCCCTAAGGTGCAGGGACTTGTCACCAGTGGCTGAGCTGTCCTCAGGTACAGGGGCTCTTAACTAGGTGCTGGGCTCTCCTCCAGTACAAGTACTTTCTCGGGTGCAGGTATCTTAAATTGCAGGACTCTCCTTAGAGACAAGGGTTCTTTATTAGGTGCTGATGTTTCCTTTAGGCATAGGATCTCTTTTTTAGGTGCAGGGCTCTTAGTCAGGTGCAGGGCTCTTAGTCAGCTGCAGGGCTCTAAGGAGCAGGAACTTCTTTCTCAGGAGCTGGGTCTCTCCCTAAGTGCAGTGACTTTCTCTCAGGTGCAGTATGTTTCCCTCAGGAGCAAGGGCTCTTCATTGGGTGCTGGCTGTCCTTTAGGGGGAGGGCCTGTCCCTCAGGTGCAGATATCTCCCTTGGGTTCTTGGGCTCTTCATCAAGTTCTAGGCCCTCCTTCCGGTACAGAAGTATCTTTTGGATGCAAGACTCTCCTTCAGGGGTGAGGCTCTTGTTCTTTTTCAGATGCTGGGCCTGGGCTCCCCCTCAGGTGCAGGGATGTATCTCAGGTGCAGAGCTCTAGCTCTGGTGGTGCCTCTCCCTCATGGGCAAGTATATCCCTCTAATGTACAAACTCTTCACAGGATGCAGAGTTCTCCGTTGGATGCAAGGGTGCTCCCTCAGGTGGAGGGACTCTCCCTCATGCGCAGGAGGACTTCCTCAGATACAGGACACTCACAAGAAGGGTTCTCCTAGTGCAGAGATTCTTCATCAGGTATAGGGGCTCTTCCTGAGGTGCTAGATTCTTTTTTTTTTTATTTTAAAGATCTGGGGTACATTTCAAGATTAGGTATACAAACGTTGATTATGCAGATACCCTTGTTGATGACGTGTGTCCTTCATCCTCTAGCAGTTTGCCTCAACTGCCAATCCCACCCTCCCTTCCCTGGCTGTTTCCCACCACTGCCAATCCCTTTCTTACAGTGTTATAATTGTTAAAGGTCCGCTTATGAGTGAGAACATATGGTACTGTGTACTTTGTTACTGTGATATATCACTGAGTATGATCGACTCTAAATCCATCCAAGTTGCTGCGAAGTCCATATCTTTGACCTTTATGGTTGCATAATATTCCATTGTGTATATGTACCACATTTTTTATCCAATCTAGCTTCGATGGGCAGCATGGTTGGTTCCATGTTTTTGCTATTGTGAATAAAGCTGCAGCAAACATATGTGTGCAGGTATCTTTTTTGTAGCATAATTTGAGTTCCTCTGGGTATGTTCCCAATAGGGGAATTGCTAGGTCATATGGAAGGTCAATTTCTTGTTCTTTCAGAAATCGCCACACTGTCTTCCAAAGAGGTTGTACCAGTTTGCATTCCAGCCAGCAGTGTAGAGGGGTTCCTTTTTCTCCACATCCTCACCAGCATCTATTGTTGTTTGTTTTATTAATGATGGCCATCCTTACTGGGGTTAGGTGGTATCTCAATGTGGTTTTGAATTGCATTTCTCTGATGAAGGTGCTGGATTATCTCTCAGGTGCAGGGGTTCTTTCTCATGTTAAAGGCCTCTTCTTCCAGTGCTGGACTTTCCCTTGGCAGCAGAGCATCTCCTTCATGTGCAGGGCTCTCTTTTAGGCACAGGGGCTCTTCATCATGTGTGAGGGCTTCCCCTCAGTTGCAGGGCATCTTCCAGGTTCAAGGGCTCTTCCTCAGTTGCAGGAACTCTCTCTCTCTCTCTCTCTCTCTGGTGCAGATAGTCTTCTTCAGGTTCAGGGACTTTATCTCCGGGACAAGGCTGTGTCTTCAGTGTAGGGGTTATTTATCAGGCGCAGGGGTTCTTCCTCAGGTACATGGACTCTGCATAAGGTGTAGGGTTCTCTCTCAGATCAGGGGCACTACCTCAGGTGGTGGGACTCTCCCTCATGTGCAGGAACACTTCTTCAAGGGCAGGGCTCTGCCCCAGGTTCATATGCTCTTCTAGATTCTTTTCAGTTGCAGGGTTGTATCTCAGGTACAGGGTTCTTCCTTGGGTTCATGGTTCCTTGTCAAGTGCAGAGGTCTCCCTCAAGTTTAGGGCTCTTCCTTGGGTGCAGGGCTCTCTCTCAGTGGTGGGAGGTCTCTCTCTAGTGCAGGGATTCTCTTCAAGTGTAGGAACTGTCCCTCAGGGGCAAGCCTCTTTCTTCAGTGAGGGGGGAAGGGAGATGGGTTCCTCCACCAGGTACAGGGACTCTCCCTCAGGTTCAGCCTTCTTCCTCAGGGTCTCTTTCTCATGTGCTGGGCTCTTCCTCAGTGCTGGTCTCTTTCTCATGTGCTGGTCTCTTTTTCTAAAGTGCAAGGCTCTCCCTCAGGTTTGGATCTCTTACTTGGGTGCAGGAATTTTTCAGGTGCAGGGACTTTTCCTCTGGTTCAGTGGTTCTTCCTCAGATGTGAGAACTTCCTATCAGGTGCAGGAAATCTGCTTTGGGTTCAGGGGCTCTCTCTTAGACACACGGGCTCTTCACCAGATGCAGAAGCAAGAGTCTCTCTCTTAGGTGCAGGAACTCTTCCTCAACTGCAGGGACTCTCCCTAATGTGCAAGGCTCATTCTTCAGTGCAGGGAATCCTCTCCTTCAGGTTGGGGAGCTCTCCCTCAGGGGCAAGATCTCTCCCTCCAGTACAGAGGCTCTTCATCAGTTTCTGGGATCTTCCTCAGCTTCAGGGGCTCTCCCTCCGGTGGTGGGACTCTCCTTCATGTACAGGAGCACTTTTTTAGGTGCAGCAGTCTTCATCAGGTTCTGGATTCTTCCTCAGTTACTGGGCTGTATCTCAGGTGTATGGCTGTTTCTTGGATGTGTGTTTTTTTCAGGTGCAGGGGCTCTTGTCAGGTGTTGGACTTTCTCTGAGTTGCAGGGGCACTTCATCAAGGTCTAGGCTCTTCCTCAGGTACATGGGCTCTCCCTCAGGTAAAGGGGATCTCCTTCAGGTGCAGGAACTCTCCCTGAGACTATGCACTATTACTTAGGTGCAAGAGATCTCCATCATGTGAAATGGTTCTCCTCAGGTGCAGGACTCTCCTTCAGGTGTTGTGCTTTCTTTAGGGTGCAGGGGTTCTTCATCAGGGGCTGGTATCTCTCTTGGGTGCAGCTGCTCTCCCTGAGGTGCAGGGCTCTCCCTCATGTTTGGGGCTGTTTTATAGGGGCAGGGTATCTTCATCAGGTGCTGGGCTCTCAGGTACTGGGTTCTCCCTAAGTTGAAGGGGATTTCCCTAAGCTGCAGGGGATCTTCTTTGGGGGTTGTGTTCTTCCTCAGTTTTAGGGGCTCTTCCTCAGATGCCATGACCTCTCTCAGGTGCAGAGCTCTCCCTCATGGGCAGGGCACTCACTCAGGAGCAGGATTTTTTCCTCAGTAGCTGAGTCTGTGCAGGTGCTGTGCCTCAGGTGCAGGAATTTCTCAGGTGCACAGGTTCTCCCTTTGGTACATGGGCTTCTCATCAGTTCTTGGTTTTCTCTCAGGTGCAGGTCTCATTTTCGGGTGCACAGCTCTCTTTCAGGTGCAGGGCTCTTAATCACATGCTGAGCTCTTCCTCACATGCAGGGCTTTCCTTCAGAGTCTCTGCTCTTTCTCATGAGCCAGGCTCTCCCTCAGGTTTATGGGCTCTTCATCAGGATATAGGCTCTTTCTCAGGTGCAAGACTCTTTTTCAGGTGAAGGGCTGTTCTTCGGTTTTCAGGGTCTCTCTCAGGTGCTGGTGTTCTCTCAGGTATAAGGCTCTTCTTCAGGTGCAGGAACACTTTACATAGTAGAGGGTTCTCCCTGTGATGCAGAGGAACTCCCACAAGCGGACAGATTCTTCCTCACGTACAGGGGCATTTCTTCAGGTTCAAGGTATTTCACAGCTTAACGGGCTCCCCCAGTGCAGGGGTTCTTCAGCAGGTGCTGAACTGTTTCTCAGGTATAGGAGCTCTTTTCCATGGTCTGCACTCTCCCTCATGTGCAGGAGCTTTTTCTCATGTGCCAGAGTTCTTTTTCTTGTATACACTCTCCTTCAAGTGCAACGGCTTATCATTTCTCAGTTTCTCAGTAGAAGGGCTGTATCTCAGATGCAGGGCTCTTTCTCGGGTATATGGCTCATTCTCATGTGCAGGTTTCTTCCTCAGGTGAAAGAGGTTCTACCTCAGGTGGAGAGGCTTTCTCTCGAGTGTCTGGGGTACTTTTTCAGATGCAGGGTTGTCCCATAGATTGATGGGCTTTCCCACATGTTCAGAGGCAGCAGCTCTCGCAGGTGTAGGGGCTCTTTAAATCATGCAGTACCCAGCCGGTCGCAGTGGATGAAGCCTATAATCCCAGCACTTTAGGAGGCCGAGGTGAGAGGACTTCCTGAGCCCATGGGTTCAAGAACAGCCTGGGCAACTTGGCGAGACCTCATCTCTTCAATAAAAATCAAAAAATTAGCTGGGCATGGTAGCTGCTACTTGGAAGGCTGAGGCAGAAGGATCACCTGAGCCTGGCAATTTGACTCTGAGGTGGCCGTAAGCATGCCACAACACCCCAGCCGGGGTGACAGGAGTATGACTCCAACTCAGAAACAAAAACAAAAACATGCAGGACTCTTCTACACATGCGTCGGCTTTTTACTGGGATCTTCCTTAGAACATAGACCCTTTCTGCAATGAAGGGGATCTCCTTGAGGTTCAAGAGTTCCCCTTCAGAGTCAGTACTCTTTTTCAGGTGCAGGAGATTGTTCTCATGTATTGAGGTTCTTCATCATAAGTGGTCTCGCCAAGTTGCCTGGGCTGATCTCGAACCCGCGAGCTCAGGCAATCCACTTGCCTCAGCCTCCCAAAGTGCTGGGATTATAGGCTGAGCCACCATGCCTGGCCTGCAGGGACTCTTTAAAAGGTGACTGACTGTTCTCCCTCAGATTCAGGGTGGCTTCGTCACATGGTGGGACTCTCCTTCATGTGCAGAGGCACTTCTTCAGGTGCAGGGCTCTTTCCCAGCTGCAGGGGCTCTTCATCAGGTGCTGGAGTCTCTCTCAGGTGGGGAACTATCCTGGAGGTGCAGGGCTCTCCCTCAGGCTCAGCCCTTTTACTCAGGTTCAGGACTCATTCTCAGGTGCAGGGGCTCTTCACTAGGTGCTGTGATTTTCCTCAGGGGCAGGGCTCTCCCGCCAGTTTAGGGTTCTCCCTCAGGTGCAGGAATTTGTCTTCAGGTATAGGGCACTTTTTCATGTGCAGAGGCTCTTGCTCAGGTGTGGGAACTTCTCCTCAGGTGCAGGAGGTCTCCATCAGATGCAGGAGCTCTGTCTTAGGCACAGGAACTCTTCACCAGATGCAGAAGCTCTTCATCGTGTGCAGAAGCTCTTCCTCAAGCATAGGAGCTTTTCCTCAGATGCAGATGTTCTTTGTCAAGCGTAGCGCTCTACCTGAGATACAGGGGCTCGTCGTCAAGTTGTGGGCTCTGTCTCATTTGCAGGGTTCCATCTCAGGTGCAAGGCTCTTTCTCAGATTCATGGCTCTTCTTCATGTGCCAGGTTCTCCCTTGGGTGGATAGGCTCTTTCTCATGTGTCTGGTGCACTTCCTCAGGTGCAGGGCTATGCATCAGGTTGTGGACTTCTTCCCCAAGTCAAGGGGCTATTCCCCAGGGGCACAGGCTCTCCAGGTAGAAGTTTTGTTCGAAAGGTGCCATTCACTCCTCTGAGTACAGGGACTTTTCATCGGGTACTGGGTTGGTCTTTAGTTGCAGAGCCCCTCCCTCAGGTGAGGAGAAAGCCCTGGGATTCAGTGCTGTTACTCAGGTTCAAGAGATCTTTTTCATGTGCAGGGGTTCTTTATCAGATGCTGGTGTTACGTGTTGTGCCCGGGTTCTTTCTTAGGTGCAGGGCTCTCCACCAAATATTATACTCTCCCTAATTTGCAACAGTTTGTCATCAGGGACTTGACCGTCCCTCAGGGATTGTCATTGCAGGAACTGTTTATGAAGTACGAGTACTCTCCATCTGGTGTAGGAGTTTCCCTCAGGCGCTGGAACTTTTTACAAAGTGGGTGTTCTTCAGATTCAGTGGTGCTTCCTCAGGTGGAAGGACTCTCCCTAATGTGCAGGAGTGCTTCTTCAGGTGCAGGGCTCTTCCCCAGGTGAAGGACCTCTTCATTAGCTTTCAGATTCTTTCTCAGTTGCAGAGCTCTATCTCAGGTACATGATCTTTCCTCTGGTGCATGGTTCTTTGTTAAGTGCAGGTTTCTTCTGAGGGGCAGGTACGGAGGCTCCCCCAGTTGGATGGACTATCCACCGTATTTAGGGGCTCTTCTCCAGGGGTAGGGGCTCTTCCAAAAGTGCAAGGTTCTCCTCCAGTTGCAGGAGCATATCATCAGTTGCTGAGATATCCCTTAGGTGGAATGGCTGTACCTTAGGTAATGGGGAAATCCCTGAGGTACAGGAGCTCTCCCTCAGACTCAGCGCTACTACTCAGGTGCTGGAGATGTCCCTCATGTGCATGGGCTTTTCTTCTCATGCGGGACTTTCTATGCAAGTACCAGGACATCTTCCAAATGAAGGGCTTCACCATAAGGTGCAGGAGCCTTCTCTCGGGTGCAGGATGGACTCTCCCCCATATTCATGGGCAGGTGTTCTTTCTCAAGTTTAGCACTTTTACTACAGTATAGGGTTCTTTCTCAGGTGCAGAGCTCTTCCTCAGGTACAGAAATTTCTCTTCAGGAGCTACATCTCTTCTTCATAAACAGTGGCTTTCCCTCAGGTGCAGGGGCTCTTCATCAGATGCTGGGCTCTTCCTCAGGTTCAGGGACTCTCCATCTGATGTAAGGCTCTCCCTCAGGTCCAGGGACAGTTTGGATAATGTTTTCCCTCAGATTAAGGGTGGCTCCCTCATGTTGTGGAACTGTCCTGTATGTGCACAAGCACTTCCTCAGGTGTTGCTTCTTTTCCTCTGGTACAGCAGCTTTTTTTTTTTTTTTTTTTTTTTGCTGGGTTGGAGTCTCACTGTCGCCCAGGCTGGAGTGCAATAGCACGCTCACAGCTACCACAGCCTTGATCTGCTGGGCTTAGGCAATCCTTCCACCTCAGCTTTTCAAGTAGCTGGAGCTACAGATGCACACCACCACACCACCAGCTACTTTTTGTGATTTATTGTCGAGACAAGGTCTCATCAAGTTGCCCAGGCTGATCTTGAACCCCCAGGCTCAGGTAATCCTCTTGCCTTGTCCTGCCAAAGTGCTGGGATTACTGACTGAGCCTCCGTGCCCAGCCAGTGGCTCATTTATAGGTGTGGAAACTTCTCCTCAAGTGCAGAAGGACTACTTCAGATGGATGGACTCTCCCTTAAGTGCAGGGGTTCTTCACCTTTTGGAGAAGCCCTCTGTCAAGTGTAAAAGCTATTCCTTAGTTGCAGGAGCTTTTTCTCAAGTGTAGGAGTTCTTTGTCAAGTGTAGGGCTCTCCCTCAGATGTAGGGGTTTGTCGTCAGGTTCTGGGCTCTTTCTCAGTTGCAGGGCTCTATCTCAGGTGCAGTGCTCTTTCTCAGTTCCATGACTCTTCGTGCCATGTGTCTGGCACACTTCCTCAGGAGCAGGACTGTCTCTTAAGTTGAGGACGTCTTCCCCAAGTTCAGGGGTTGTTCTCCAGGGGCAGGGCCTCTACAGGTGCAAAGGCTTTTGAAAGATACAGGACTTTCCCCTGAGTGCAGGGGCTTTTCATCAGGTGCTAGGCTTGTCCTGAAGTGAGAGACCCTCTCACAGGTGAGGAGGACTCAATTGAATTCAGTGCTGTTACTCAAGTACAGGAGGTCTTTTTCATGTACAGGGGCTCTTTATCAGATGCTGGACTTTTTATCTGGTGCAGGGGTTCTTTCTTAGGGGCAGGAATCTCCCTAACATGCAGCAGTTTGCCTTCAGGGACTGGACTGTCCCCCAGGTGCAGGTACTGTTCATCACGTGCGAGGACTCTTCATCCAGTGCAGGAGTACTCTTTTATGAACTTGAACTTGAGTCTTTTCATCAACACAAAATCAAAATTAGTTAATGAAGGTGATAGTGACATTTCCAACAAACTTCCAGTTGGCTTCCTGTCTGGGTGAAGTGGCCGACATCACTAGGCCCAGTGATTGCCTTGTTCCCAAGCTCTCTTTTCCTTAATTGAGGTGGGTTCTCTCTGAAAGAATGGTGTAGACTCTGGATCAGAATGCGTGAGTCTGATACTGTTAGTCACTTTAAGCAAGTAACTTACATGCCCTGTGCCTCCATCCCTCATCTCTAAAATGGAGCTCATTTTAGAACTTACCAGACTGGGTTGATGAGAGGATCAAATAAGACATTGCATGAAGAGTGCATAATATAGTGCCTGGCACATCAGGATCCCTAAAAAATAAAAAAAGCTATCGTTAGCATTAGCATCATTATGACAAACTGGTGAAGTAATAAAACAGACTTTGATGGGAAATTTGGTGGTATCCAATCTTATTTCTAGAAATATGACATATTACAAAACTTTCTGCATAAGAGTGCTCATATAGTATTGTTTTTAATGGAAAAAATTTGGTAATGAATTAAATATCCACTGGCAGGTGACTGATGCTGTGGGACAGGCAGATCCAAGCCCAACTGCCCAGAGTGAGATTGCAGCCCCCAGTTCCTCTCAAGTCCTGTTGTCATGGTGAGTCAAGTCTCCTTTCATGCCTCTGCTGCAGCATACCTTTTGATGGACGTTGGCACCTGGATCTGGAGAGAGGTAAGCCCAAGTGCTTGGTGCCTCTGCTCTTGACCCCACAGCTGCAGGAGCTCTCCCTCTGGTGCAGGAGCTCTTTATCACAGAGAAGAGATCTACACTGGGCATAGCAGCTCTGCATTAAGTGCAAGAGTCCTACTTCAGGCATGGGAGCCCTTTATCAGGTGTTGAGGCTTCTCATTAGGTAGAAGAGCTCTTCATGAGGTGTAGAAGCTTGTCATCAGAGAAGGGTCTCTTGACCAGGTGAGGGATCTCTTCATCAGATGCAGGAACTGTTCCTCAGTTGCAGAAGCTCCTCTCAGGCTCCAGGACTCTACCTAAGGTAAGGCAGCTCCCCCTCAGGTGCAAGGGCTCTCCTTGAGGTGCAGGAGTTCTCCCTCATATGCAAAGCTCTCCCTCAGGTATAGGAGCTCTCCCTCAGGTTCAGTGCCCTTACTCAGGTACTGGGTTCTCCCTCATAGGCAGGAGGTCTTCTTGAGGTGCTGGAATTTTTTTCAGGATTAGAAACTTTCAAGTGCACAGCTCTCCCTCAGGTGTAGTGATCTCCCTCAGGTGCAAGGCTCTTCTCATGGGCAGGAGCTCTTCATAAGGTGCCAGATTTTTTCTCAGGTACTGTGACTCTTTCTCAGGTGCAGGAGCTCTCCCTCTGGAACAGGGTTGTTTCTTAGGTGTAGGTCTCTCTTTCAGGATTAGCATTCTTACTCAGGTGCAATGTCTCCTGTGCAGGAGCTCTTCATCAGGTATAGGACTATCCCTCAGGACCAGGGGGGTCTCCCTTAGGTGCAGGGCATTTTTCCAGGTTCAGGGGCTGTTCCTAAGGTGCAGGAGCTCTTTCTCAAGTGTAAGAGCTTTTCATCTGGTACAAGGCTCTCCCTTAAATGCAGGGGTTCTTTGTCCCTCAGGTATAGAAGCTCTCACTTAGTTTCAGAGATTCTTCCTCAGGGATTCAGAGTCTCTCTCAGGTGCAGGTGCTTTCCCTCAGTTTAAGCATTCTTACTTCGGTGCAGGAGTTCTGCCTCAAGTGAAAGAGCTTTCATCCAGTGCACGGCCCTCCTGTATGTGCAGAAGCTCTTTATCATGTGCTGGATTCTTTCTTGTGTTCAGGGCTCTTTCTTCAGTGCAGGGATCATCCTCATATGGAGAGACTCATCCTCAGGTGTAGGAGCTGTCCCTCAGTATCAACGCTCTTACTCAGGTACAGGACTGTCTTTCAGGTGCAGGTGTCTTCCTCGGGTTCAGGGCTCTTTCTCAGGTGCAGGGCTCTCCCTTGGGTGCAAGGGTTTTCCCTGCACTGGAGAGCTTTCCCTCAGATGCCAGAGCTCTTCGTAAGATGCATGAACTTCTCTCAGGCGGAGAGACTCTTTCTTATGTGCAGGGGCACTTTTTTAGATGCAGTGTTCTTCCCTAGGTTCAGGGGCTCTCCTAAGGGGCAGAGGCTTTCCCAGGTTAAGGAATTCTTCATCAGGCACAAGACTCTTCCCCAGGTTCCGACACTGTTCATCAGGTGCAAGGCTCTCCTGCATGTGCAAAAGCTCTTTATCCTCCAGATGCAGGGCCCTCCTCCAGATGCTGAACTTTTCCTCAGGTACAGTGTTCTCCTTCATGTTCAGGTCTCCTCCTCAGGTGCAAGGGCCTACCTTATATAGAGGCCCTCTCCCTCAGGTGTAGGAGCTCTCTGTCACATTCAATACTCATAACCAAGTGCAGGGGTCTCCTCAGGTTAGGATTTTCCGTGAGGTTTAAGGCTTTCCCTCAGATGCAGGTTCCTGGCCGGGCTTGGTGGCTCAACCTGTAATCCCAGCACTTTGAGAGACTGAGGCAAGTGGATTGCCTGAGCCCATGATTCGAGAGCTGTCCAGGCACCTTGGGGAGACCTGAACATGAAGGAGAACACTGTACCTGAGGAAAAGTTCAGCATCTGGAGGAGGGCCCTGCATCTGGAGGATAAAGAGCTTTTGCACATGCAG
>CAUYQG010138962.1:0-31744 GCA_963574415.1 Tarsius wallacei | reverse complement strand
GGCAACATGGTGAGACCTCGTCTCTACAATAAATCAAAAAATCAGCCGGGCGTAGTGGCGTATGCCTGTGGCTCCAGCTACTAGGAAGGCTGAGGCAGAAGGATCGCCTGAGCCCAGCAGGTCAAGGCTGTGGTGGCTGTGAGCGTGCCACTACACTCCAACCTGGGCGATAAAGTGAGACTCCAACTCAAAAAAAAAGAAAAGAAAAGAATAGAAAAGAAAAATAATTGGCCAGGCCTGGTGGCTTAAGCCTGTAATCCCAGCACTTTGGGAGGCCGAGGCAAGAGGATTGCCTGAGCTCAGGAGTTCAAGACCAGCCTGGGTAACTTGGTGAGACCTCGTCTCTGCAATAAATAAAAAAACCAGCAAAGTGTGGTGTCACACGCCTGTGGTTTCAGCTACTTGGAAGGCTGAGGTGGATCGCCTGAGCCCAGCAGATCAAGGCTGCGGTGGCCGTGAATATGCCACTGCAAGCCAGCCTGGGTGACAGAGTGAGGCTTCAACTCAAAAAAAAAAGAAAAAGAATAATGATTAGAGTAAATTCAGTGAATTTGCCATTCACTGAATGTATAACCTTGGGTAAATTATGCCTGTACTTCTATACCTATATCGTCTCATCTGTAAAATAGAGATAACAGTACCTACTTCATAGTTATTCTATATAATGGCTTAGCAATGTGTTTCACACATACTAAATGTTTAAAATGTTATTACTTACAACTTATAGCTGTAGTTATAACTACTTGTATAATTATGCATATTAAATTATAAGTGTAAAGTATTATTATATTTGCTATGGAAAATGGAGAGATCTTTATCCCTTCAACAGTTCCCCTATACCCTTCAAGTCTATCTCAAGCATTATTTTTTATTTTTTAAACGATGAGAAGTGTAGAAAGTCAAAGAATATGAATGGCACACCCATTGTGGATTACTCTTTAAAAGACTCTGGAATATCTGGGCTCTATTGGTGGGCTTGGGCTCTAACATATGTATAAAACTCAAGTGCTCACTGAAGACTTTCACCCTAGTAAATCCCTGCTATCCTAAACTTTTGACAGTTTATATTGTACTTGTATGATAATTGGTCTGCTACTGATTATTTTATGGCTCATCATTATTTTAAGGAACACATATATCCATGACAGTGATCCATTTACCAAAACCGAATCTCTTCTGAGATTCTGAATCTATAAAAAGAAAAAAAAAGCAGTATATCCATGTTTGAGTACAACACTTACTTAAATTTTCAATGACAAAGGAAAATGCGTATATGTTAAACTAGAAAAAATAGGTACACATTCAAAGAAATAATCAAATATGTATACATGTGACAGTAAAGATGTACACATATAACAGTTAAAAACTGCAAACAATCAAATTCTTAGAAGTCAAGAGTGTCAAGAAGTCAAGATGGTTGCCAGGGGCTGGGGAAAGGGAAAAATGGCAAGTTACTAATCAAGGGGTGTAGTTGTAGTCAAGCAAGGTAAGTAAGGTCTAGAGATCTACTGGGCAACGCTGTAACTATAGTCAACAATAACACATTCTAAAGCCAGGTGTGGTGGCCTGTGCTTGTAGTCCTAGATACTTGGGAGGCCAAGTTGGGGGGAATCATTTGAGGCCAGATATTCAAGGCCACCCTGGGTAATACAGGGAGATCAGCATCTCTTAAAATAATAATAACTAAAATAATAATAATAATAATAATAATAATATAATGTATTGTACACTTAAAAAAAATTTTTTTTTTTACTTGGAGTCTCACTGTTGCCCAGGTTGGAACGCAGTGGCACGCTCACGGCCACTGCAGCCTCGACCTGCTGGGCTCAGGTGATCCTCCCACCTCAGCCTTCCAAGTAGCTGGGACAACAGGTGTGCACTTCCACACCTGGCTAATTTTTTGGATTACTGTAGAGATGAGGTCTCGCTATGCTGCCTGAGCTGGTCTCAGACCAGTGGGCTCAGGTAATCTTCTCACCTCAGCCTCCCAAAGTACTTGGATTATAGGCATGAGACACCACGCCTGGCCTACACTTAAAATTTTAAGAGGGTAGATGTCATGTTAAGTGTTCTTACAACAATAAAATAAATTGCAAACAAATCAAATGCCCCTATATAGGAAATTAAGTAAATCACAATAAAAAGAATATTATACAGCAATTAAAAACTGTGTTGTAGAAGAATATTTACTGAGATGGAAAATATTCATAATATTTTGCAAAGACAGTGGGGATTAAAATAGTTTTATACAGTATAATCAATTTTAAAAGTATCAGAATATAAAATGATATATGGTATGATCCCAAACTTTTTTAAAAGGCATATAAAGTAACTAAAGAAGCCGGGCTTGGTGGCTCAGCCTGTAATCCCACACCTTTGGGAGGCTGAGGTGAGTGGATTGCCTGAGACCGCGGGTTCGAGACCCGCCTGGGCAACTTGGCGAGACCTCATTTCTACAATAAATAAAAAAAATCAGCCAGGCGTGGTAGCACGCGCCTGTAATTCCGGCTACTCCGAAGGCTGAGGCGGAAGGATCGCCGGAGCCCAGCAGGTCGAGGCTGCGGTGGCCGGGAGCGGCCACTGCACTCCAGTCTGGGTAACAGTGAGACTCCAACTCAAAAAAAAATAAAATAAAAAATAAAAAAAGTAACTAAAAAGAGCAAATAAATTTTTTTCCTGCTTATAATACTTTCTATTCTTTCCAAAATTTTTGACAGTAAGCATGTGCTACTTTTATGATAAGGGAAAAAGCAAATAAGTTCTAAACAAATTTGAATATAACTGGATGAAATTATCTTTTGATTTGGAAGAAAGTTTTGAGAAACAGAAAACCATTCATACCATTTATGAATTTGGGATTACCCATTCATTATTGACTGTGCTTAAGATAACTCTGATTATCTATCATCTGAAGCACAATACTAACCATATGTTAATAAAATTATCCAAACTGTACAGCCAATTATTTTCTTCTGTGCATTTCTTACTAAGCTGATTTCCAGTGAGAAGGAATACAAGCCAAAGAAACTGTTCAATTCTCTATCATCTCCTTCCCTCTTGAAATTAAAAAATGGAATTTCTGACTATTTTCTTGAATTGGTGACTGGCACCTACTACAGAAGTATCTGATACAAATCTACTAAGTCCAGCAAATTAGCTTGTTAGGAGTTGAGTCAGAAAAAGTGACAGTGATACTTCTGGAGCTAAAAAGCTAAAGTGATGACAACCAGTCCCTCTGAGCACTAATCTCTTTCTCTTTGCTTTGATGTGTACTCTATTAAAAAATTAAAGTGGTCTTATTTTGAGTAATTCAACAGCCTGTTAATTCATGTTTATGTTATCTGTACACGAATCCCCATTCTTTAATGATTTAGAATATAACACACATTTTAAAGTATAAAATAAACAGTCCATGTTCCTGATAAACAGTGTTGATGGAAGCACTTAAACCCATCAACGCTGTGGATTCAGAAAGCTCTAGAGAATAACAAGTTCTTCTATACTGAGAAAGAGAGATGCCTTTGAAGCTATTCAAAAAATAAATAGCTTGAGGTCAATCTTGGACTTGTCGTTTATCTCTTAAAAGTCAAGTAGAGAAATTATCTCTTCTTCCCCCTTACCATTCCAGTCTCCCACCCCTAAAAAGGGCCTGGCTAGTTTTACCTTAAGAAACTTTTTATTTAGTAATCAGAGTTCACAACATATACAGTTTGCAAAAGCCTATCTCCCTAAATTTATTCATGGATCTAGGAGCATGAAATAAAGTAACCAGGAGAAAGCTGATCCTAAAGTGAAAAAGGGCTATGATACCTTAAGGGATCACAGTTTCAGACTACAAGTGGTAAAACTTAGAGGGAAACGATGCTTTCAATTTGTCCTAGGCTATCCAAATAATATGAGATTTATCTGTAACTAATTTCCCTTTTATACTTATTACACAAAAATATTTTACACTCTTTAAAATAGCTCACCGTGTGGGCTGTACTTCTGACAACTGGATCTAAGAGATACAGCATGAGAGCTGAGAATGGAAAAGCTCTAATTTTAGGGGATAGTTTTCAAAAGAGGTAATTCTCCTTGGTCACCCAGGGAGTGGCAGAAAAGCACTTAGGGGAGCCTGCCACAGCACTTGGTTGGGAGCACAATATTCCTGCATGATACCTGACTGCCTTGACTAACATTGAAAGAAGAAAGACAAACTTAAATATCAATTTGTTAAAAGATAAAATACATTACTTTTGGCCAACAACATGCTCAAAAGAAAATACTGCATAATGACATGTTGGTGAACAGCAGAGGGCATGTAGCATAGACGATGACGGTCCCCTAAGATCACAAAGGAGCTGAAAACTATCGCCTAGTTGATGCTGAGCCGGTCGTAATGCCCTGGGGTAACACATTTACATGTTTGTGGTGAAGCTGGTGTTAACAAACCTTCTGTGTGGCCAGGTATACATAAGTACAGCACATACAATTCTGTATAGTATATAATACTTGATAAGGATAATAAACAACTGTTACTGGTTTATGTCTTTACTAGACTTTCATTTTTTTATTTTTTTGAGTTGGAGTCTCACTCTGTCGCCCAGACTGGAGTACAGTGGCATGCTCCTGGCCACTGCAGCCTCGACCTGCTGGGCTCCGGTGACCCTTCCAGCTGGAATTACAGGCGCGCACTACCACGCTCGGCTAATTTTTTATTTATTGTGCAGACGAGGTCTCACCAAGTTGCCCAGGTGGGTCTCGAACCCACGGGCTCAGGCAATCCACTCGCCTTGGCCTCCCAAAGTGCTGGTCTTATAGGCTGAGCCACCGAGCCCAGCCTTTACTATACTTTTTATTGTTATTTTAGAGCCTGCCCTTTGGGGGAAGGATAAATCATGATTACAGTAAAGCCCTAGCAACCACGGTAGAGGAAATCATTTTCTTTTGTAGTTTAGTGAATAACATCAAGAGTCTTCCAAACTGAGCATGTGATGTCTTGAGAGTAGCAGTTGAGGAAGTAACCAGTAGTTAATTGCTTTTGTGTACTTTTGCAAAATGTTTTGAAACACCATTCTCACCTCCTGTTCTACAGCCTTCAGAGGTTCAGGACTATTGCTGACCTGGGAAGAGGGAAAGATTATAAAAGAGAAAAAAATTATGTACTTACTAGGTTTTAACATATTTTTATCTTCGGCTTGTACTACCTCCCAGGATACAAGATTCATCTATCTATTATCTACTATGCTTAAAAGGAGGATTTGCAGACTTTGTTGTGTTCTGACTCAAAATAACCTCCTGTAAGACTCTAGTTTAGGTGACATGCTGGTTTAGAAGCCTTCATTTGGATCAGCTGTCTTCCATTATACTTATCGATAAGCAGCTCATCACTTAGCTCTTCCTGATATTTACTCCAGTCACTCAAACCATTTATCACACGAATAGTTCAGTGTAGTAGATCTGAAAACACCTATTTATTCATACTCTTTATTTCTATCTGTACATTTTCCTTCTATAAAACCAGTGTTTCTCTTAAACACAAAGGGCAACCTCAAGTTTTATATATTCTCGGTCTGGAAATTCATCAAAGTCTTTTTAAAAAGTTGCTAGCTCTCAGTTACTGCCGTTAAAAAAAAAAGTCACAGATGAGAAAGGTATAATTCACTCTATAGAAACCAGAAACCAGATTGTCTCTTCTTTTAATAAATTTTATTTTATTTTAAAGGTGTGGGGTAAAGTAAGGTTGAACTATACAAGCAGGCTGCATGCAGGTGGAGTTTGGGCCTCCAGCTGGTCCTCACTCCTCCTGGTATGGGACCAGGTACCCTTTGTGCCGTTACATGTCTCCCTCCTTCTTTAATAGACTTTTTCCTAGTTTTGAGGTATAATTAACAAATAAAAATGATATATAGTTAAGGTGATGTTTTATGTACACTGTGAAATAATGACCACAATAGAGCCAATTAACATATTCAGTACCTTGCGCAGTGACTTTTTTGGTGACGGTGAGAGCACTTCATGTTTATTTATATGATCTTTGATTCTGAATTTTCATCACCTTTGACCATTGTCAACTATTCATTTCACCAAAAACTAGGTAAAAAACTGGGTGGCTTTCTTTATGTAAAAGTAGAATGACTTTCGAGATACATTGTTTGTTTTTGTTGTTTGTTTGTTTGTTTTGGAGTCAGAGTCTCACTCTGTGGCCCAGGTTGGAGTGCAGTGGCATGCTCACAGCCACTGCAGCCTCGACCTGCTGGGCTCAGGCGATCCTTCTGCTTCAGCCTTCCAAGTAGCTGGGACTACAGGCGCACGCCACTATGACTGGCTAACTTTTTATTTTATTGTAGAGATGAGGTTTTGCCAAGTTTCCCAGGCTGGCCTTGAACCCCTTGGCTCAGGCAATCTTCTTGCCTCAGCCTCCTAAAGTACTGGAATTACAGGCATAAGCCACCATGCCCAGGCAAGATACATTGTTGGGCAGGGGAGAGAAGCAGCAAACTTCAGGAAAATATTTATAACATAAACCCATTTACCTTAGCAAGACATGTGTTATCTATGTGCAAGTGTAAAGAAATAGGTCTTAAGGATACATCAACTATTTACACGACAAGGAAAGGAGACAGAGTTACAGAAATTTTCCATTTTTAGTCTATTCTTCAGTAGTATTAAAAATTGTGAAACTGAACTAATATAAATTTTTTTTAAGACACAGGGTCTTGGCTGGGCACAGTGTAATCCCAGTGTGGCACGAGACAAGGAGTTCGAAACCAGCCTGGGAGATACATCAAGACCCTGGCGCTACAAAAAATTTAAGAAAATTAGCTGGGAGCAGTGGCACATGCCTGTAGTTCCAGATATTTGGAAGGCTGAGGCTGAAGGCTCTCACCTGAGCCCAACAGGTCAAGGTCGTGATGGGCCATGAGCGTGCCACTGTACTCCAACCTGGGCAACACAAAATCTTTATCCTTTTTTCCTTTCAAGCCACAATGACCACCTATGGGTGGTTCCTTGTTATCAAATGAAGATACATGTGAGGAAAAGAGTCTATACACATTGAGTCTATAGAACAAACTCCTCATCCACTGTCACAAGCAAAAATAATATGAAATATTATAATACATAAACAATTTTTTAATATTCTACTTTTATTTTGCCCTACTGTATACACTAATCCAAAAGTCTATAAGGAAGTAATACAGAGCATAAACTAATGGAAAAATCCAGCCCCAGCATCAAAGAAAGAAAATGCCCAGAAGCAATCATATTCCAAGCAATAAATATACTTAGTGCCTAGATCTTGGCTCCCAAATACCATTCTCCCAAAAAATAAGCCAGAGCTCCTTGGAGAAGTAGTCCATTTTGTAGTGTTAGGGCAAGGAAAATATAAGAGCATAGAGCATTTTATGGTGCCAGGAAGAAAGAAAGTACTCAGAAAAGAACGGGGCATGTCAAGAGGCCAGGAGCCAACCTCAAAGAGCTTCCAGTATCCAAAGCTGGAATGTCTGAGAAACCTAAGAAATGATAGGTTCTGGAAAGCCCGTAGAGTAAAAATACATCCACTAAATCCAAATAGGAAGGAGGGAAAAGGACACCTCTCCCATAATGAATTCCAACTAATAAATGTAGAAAGTTGAAGAAAACAGAAAGCAACCATTAGCAATATTTTACTAATAACTGTGGCAGGCAAGATCCACCACCAATGGATGATAAAATATGTGGACAAAAGTTTGAGGAAAAACAGAGTATCTGAATAGCCTTAAAGTATACCATCAAGATACTTTTTAATTATAAAAAGAAAAATAGTAACTTTAGTGAAAAAGTCTGATACATATTAGCTGAACTAAGCTATCAAAGTTAACATTATCATTAATAAGACACATAGACATTATTTATCCTCTGATATGATGCATTAAAAGGCTTAAGGCTACTGTGGTATTCTTGTCAAAAACACGAGACCTCAATCTAATTATGAGAAATCATTAGAGAAGCCTAAACTGAGAGATGTTCTTCAGAAGAACTAACCAGACTCTTTAAAAGTCTCAATGCCATGAAAGACAAGGAAAGACTAAGGAACTGTCACACACTGGAAGAGACTGAGGAGACGTGATGACTAAATGCAATGTGGAATCCTGGACTAGACCCTCAAATAGAAAACTGACATTAGTGGAAACATTGGTGAAACCCTACAAATCTGTAGTTTAGCTAATAGCATTATACCAATGTTAATTTCTGAGTTTTGACAATTGTGCTATGGTTAGACATCAGAGATGCTGGGTGTGGGGTATATGGCAGCTCTGCATTATTTGTGCAACTTTTCTGTAAGTCTAAAGTTACTTCAAAAAAAGTTTTTAAAAATAGAGCTTAACTGTTAAAAAAAGTTTTAAAATATACATGCATTTTATAATAGGAATATTTAATAACATATAATACAGAAATATGGTTCAACTACTACAAAGATCCAAGCTTATGAAAACTAAAGGAATAGGAAATATTTCAGAACTTAATCACAAATGGAGGAGGATGGAAAATTCTTCCCAACAAGAATGCTGGCTCTGTTTTGACACTTCCTGCTCTGTATGCTAAGCACATCCCCTGAAGAATGCAGCACACATTGACCACTGGCTTTACATACCAAACTCTGCTAACAAGAGCTTCTTAGAGCAGTGCTACAAGTATTTCAAGTCATGTGATTTTAAAAGAATGCTTTAAAGTTTACACAAGTAGGTACCTATCCAATTGCTTCTCAGCTAGTTCAAACTCTTTTTCTCAGTTCTAAAACTCATATTCAAATAATAATCAATAACCCAGGATGTTCCTCAAAAAAAAATTAGTACTCGCTTTTGGAATAAGTATACATATGCCTGTGTGTGTGTGTGTGTGTGTGTGTGTGTGTGTGTGTGTGTAAACATTAACCCACCCTCATAATTTTCATGCAGTTTTCCAGCATGAAAATTATGTTTAGGATCTGACACCCCACAGCCTTATTTGCAATGGTGAAAGACAAGGAAAAATGAAAGTCTCCTGTCAATGAAGATGATTTGAAATACAGTTGGGATATGTGATCCCTTTCCCCTGCCCATCTTCTAGGATTCTGATGTATCATCATCTTTCTTCACTCCCTGGTCTTCAGTTTTTCTTTCTACTGAACTCTTCTAAGCACGCAAACAAGCAAGTCTCTTGCATTCTAACAGTACTATTCTCTTCACTCTGCCAACCTCCACCTCCACCTCCACCTCCACTTCCAGTTACCTTGTTCTCGCCTCTCACCACGGCCACCTTTCCTGAGTAGTCTAGACTTCCTACCTCTCCCTTTTACGATTCGCATTCATTCCTGTAACTGGCCCTACAACTGCTCAAGCCTATGCCTACACCTTCACAAATGCAGTCCTCATTCTACTTGACTTCTCCATACCATCTGACCCTGCTGACAACCATTTCTAAGACTCTCTTCTCCCTTCCAAAACTCAAGTCTCTTATGGCCTCTCCTCTCTGTCACTACAAACCTCCATCAGTGGTCTTTTCTTCCTGTGCATCTTCTTTTTCTCTATTCCACCCCTCCTCCCCCACCACACACACAGATGCCACCTTCCCCATCTGCTCAGGCTCTGACACCCTATGCCGGGCATCTCTCCTTGAGGAGGCCCGCATCACCTGTTTAGGATCTGACACCCCCAAGCCAGGTTGCCACTCTGCAGGGATGTCTTTCACACCACTGGGGCCCTGACCTCTCTTCAGTAGGCTGTCACCACATGCAAACCCTCCCAACCTTGCTTGGATTATGATACCAACCCCTGCCCCACCCTGCAGAGCCTAACCTTGCTCTGCCCTACCTATTGGCTTTAGGACTGAATTGTGGGGGGAAAAAAAAAGAGGAAGGGAAGATCAAGTAATACTGTACCATCTTAATAATCATAGCTTTAGAGTAAGCCTCAGTATCTGGTAAGGCAAGTTCCTATACTTACTGCTCTTCGGGTTGTCTTGGCCTTTTGTTCTCCAATTCCTTCTTTCTTTGCAGCTTGGTCGTGAATATAAATCAGGTACATGAACAGCCTTACCTAACATTTTTCATTCCCAGCTTTAGCATTTTTATAATACATTTTTAACAGAACAGCTTTGATCATTTAAAATAAGGAGTTTCTTTATACCAAACTCACTAGGAGTAACCCAGTAAGAAATTTCTATTAATGATACAATATAAAACTCCTCTGCTTTCTGCCTTGAACTGATCTCTAAACTTGATTTGAGGACAATCAATGGGGTGTCAGGTGAGGCTGCATGTGAACACTGACATCTGGACTGGCCTTGGAAGAGTATTTCTACTCTCTCAGTATGGTAATCTAAAGAATGTAAAATTATCTATGAGGCGAGGTCCAGAGCCCAGGGAAGGGATCAAAGTTGGAGATTCAGATTTGTGAAGACTGACGTATGAATGGCATTTACAGACCTGAAATTTGATCTATCCAGACTAAAAGAGCCCTGGGATACCCCAACATTTAAAGATTCAAAAGCAGAAGAGAAACCAGCAATGAAGAAGGAACAGCGAAGAAAACCACAGACTAGAGGTGGGTCCTAGAAGCAAACTAAAGGAAGCATCTCAGGAAGCTGAATAGTCTCCAGTTATTTGCTAAAAGGTAAAACAAAGACTGAGAAGTTTCCATGAGATCTGGAAAGATAGATGCTTTTGGCACCCTTGACAAAAGGCATGTTGGTACAGCAGGTGGGACGGAAAGTCTGGGAAGTGGGATGAAGAAAAAACCCTGGTTCTTCCATTATGCTGCCTGTGTACCCCACCCCAGGACCTTTGCAGTTGCTCCCTCACCTTCTTCAAACTCTGTCAGACCTTTTCACACACCCGAACACCCCCATGTCAGGGTCAAAGTCACCTTCTGTGAAAGGCCCTTCCTTACCACTCTAAAATAAGCACCCTTCCTTACTAATTATTCTCTAGCTTACCTTGCTTTCTTTTTTTTTTTAGTTGGAATCTCACTCTGTCACCCAGACTGGAGTGCAGTGACTGCTCCCGGCCACCGCAGCCTCGACCGGTGATCTTTCCGCCTCAGCCTTCCCGATAGGCGTGCGCTACCACACCCGGCTAATTTTTTTATTTCTTGTAGAGATGAGGTCTCACCAAGTTGCCCAGGCAGGTCTCGAACTGGCGGACTCAAGCAATCCACTCACCTCGGCCTCCCAAGGCACGGGATTACAGACTGAGCCACCGAGCCTGGCTGCTTTCTTTTTTTTTTCTTTTTTAAGGTGAGAAAGCAGATTTATTGAGAAAAACAGAAAAGCTCCCACAGTGGGAGGGGACCCGACGGGGTTGTCCTACCTTGCTTTCTTAATATCATTAACAATATTTGAAATTCTATCATTTCTATACTTGTTTGTTGATTACCACAAGAATAAGGTAAGTCAAGAAATAATATGAACAAACACTTATTTTTAAGAACTTAGAGTACATTTTTCTTTGTCAGGCATAGTGGTTCACACTGTAATCCCAGCACTTTGGGAGGTGGAGGTGAGAAGATTCCTGAGCCCAAGGGATCGAGACCAGCCTGGGCAACTTGCTGAGACCTTGTCTCCATAATAAAATAAAAAAATTAGCCAGGTATGGTAGTGCATGCCTGTAGTACCAACTACTTGGAAGGCTGAGGCAGAAGGATCACCTGAGCTGAGCAGGTTGAGGCTGCAGTAGTCACGAGTATGCCACTGCATTCCAGCGTGGGTGACAGAGTAACTGATTCAAAAAAAAGAACTTGCAGTACATTTTTCTAAGTGCATCATTTCTAGAAAATATACTGGGTTATTATAACCTCACTGACCACAGGTCTTTCACAGTGAGAAATCTGCAATACAACAGCAAAGAAGGGCCATAACTTCACAATTACTTGCAAATCCTCTTATCTTATTCTTCTGCCACAAAGTTTTCTATTGTTCTCTGCTTCCCTGGTTATAATCCATCATGTGGTTTTCTCACAAAACATTTTTATTATTATTATTATTATTATTATTATTATTATTATTATTTTGAGTTGGAGTCTCACTCTGTCGTCCAGACTGGAGTGCAGTGGCCGTTCCCGGCCACCGCAGCCTCGACCTGCTGGGCTCCGGCAATCCTTCCGCCTCAGCCTACAGGCGCGCGCTACCACACCCGGCTAATTTTTTTATTTATTGTAGAGATGAGGTCTCACCAAGTTGCCCAGGCGGGTCTCAAACCCGCGGGCTCAGGCAATCCACTCACCTCAGCCTCCCAAGGCGCGGGATTACAGGCTGAGCCACCGAGCCCAGCTAACATTTTTATCTTAACCTTACCACACAGAAAAATTACGCTGGTAAAAATTCATGTCAATTATAATTCACATCTTCAATTTTTTTCTTAATGAAGTCAAAGCATGCCCTAAATATGGCTAGGTCCTCCCCAAAGTTCTCAGGAGAAAGGGTATTTTATTTATTTTTGAATTGGAGTCTCACTCTGTCGCCCAGGCTGGAGTGTAGTGGTACGCTCCCGGACACCGCAGCCTTGACCTGCTGGGCTCAGGCGATCCTTCCGCCTCAGCATTCCAAGTAGCTGGAACTATATGCATGCGCGACTACATCCTGCTAATTTTTAAAATTTATTGTAGAAACAAGATCTCACCATGATGCCCAGGCTGGTCTCAAACCCACGAGCTCAGGCAATTCTCTCGCCTCAGCCCTCCAAAGTGCTGGGATTACAGGCTTGAGCCACCACACCCGGCCAGAAAGGGTATTTTAAATTAGAGATCGTCTGACTGGGCATGGTGGCTCATACCTGTAGTCCCAGCACTTTGGCAGATGAGGCAGGAGGATCACTTGAGCCCAGAAGTTCAAGACCAGCCTGGAAAACAATAGCGAGATCTCATCTCTACAAACATTTAAAAAATTAGCTGGGTGTGCGCATGCCTGTAGTCCCAGATGCTCAGGAGGCTGAGGCAGAGGATCACCTGAACCCAGGAGGTGGAGGCTGTGGTGAGCCGTGATTGTGCCACTGCACTCCAGCCTAACTCCTACTCAGTGAATGAATGAATGAATAAATAGATAAGAGATAGCCTAGTCTAATTCCTCTCACACATGGAAATCAAGATGAACGGGCATGTGACATGCCTGTGGCGTAGGCCATGAGTGAGCCCTCAACCCGATTCCCAGACCTCATAAGGTTAGAGAAAGATATCTGGCTAATGACAAGGGTTTAGGTGAATAATAAAATACTACACTTCCTTATCAGTAAATATGCTTTACAAACTGAACTTTTGCCATTTTGCAATGTACCATCCCATTCCTGGAAATCTGTATCTATTGAGATTTTATCTCATTTAGTGGCTCCATGTCCAGATAAGGGGGCGAGAGAGAGGATTTTGCTTTAGAAACTTTCTGGGGAGTACTTGCCTCAGTAACTCTAGGGAGGACACAAGAAACTGTCTGCTTCAGTCTGTATTAATAATCTGCTAATCGGTTTATAACTTGCCAGTCAAGTTCTGTCACAGCATGTCACTGGATTAAAGAACAATAGAATTATAATAATCTTCTCTTAAAGTGCACTTTAGTTAGTTAATATAGTTACCATCTGGGATACACGTTCCATGTACTGAAAGCATTCCTCCTATTTAATTTTGTTGGGAAAGGGGGCACAGCAAGTAGGCAGTTGAGAGACGAGTATTGTGAAAAATCTATTAAGCCTCCAGGCAGGCTACAAGAGTAGCAGCAGTGTGGGAGTAAAGAATGAGAGAGTTGCCCAGTACATTGCTGTGGACTAACACTGAGCACTATAACTTGTAATAAACTGATCAAGAAAAGGGGAAAGGCAAGGGAAAACTTGCTGCTAAAAAATACTCTTAGCATTAGTGGGAGAAAAGCTATCAAATATGTATTGACTACTTAATGTTTTGAGCACATTTCAAAGGTCAATAGAATGATCCTGAATGCCTCTACTTTCTATTATCCTAAAAGACTCTCTTTAACATCTAAAATAACGCATTCAAGGCAGAGGCGGAAGGATCGCCGGAGCCCAGCAGGTCGAGGCTGTGGTGGCCAGGAGCGGCCACTGCACTCCAGTCTGGGTGACAGAGAGAGACTCCAACTAAAAAATACAATAAAATAAAATAATACATTCAACAAACATGTTCTGAGTTCCTACAACATGCTAGGCACTTATGTAAGTGCTATGGGATACAGCAGTAAAAAACTCTCATGAAATTTATGTTCTTAGTGGAGAGAAACAAACAAGGCAAATAAATACAGTAAATGATTAGTATTTTAGGCGCATCATAAGAGCTACCTTTAAGCACTTAGACCATGACAATTATTACGGAGAAAAAAAAAGCAGGAAAAGGAAATAAAATATAAGTAATTCATTTGTATTCATTATGGGTGGCCTGTTTGTTTTATGATAGAGTAGATTTTATAATGTAACAAAGTTTTTTGGTTTTTTTATTTTGACTTGGAGTCTCACTCTTTGTTGCTCTGGCTGAAACGCAGTGGCACACTCACAGCCACTGCAGTCTCGACCCTCTAGGCTCAGGCGATCCTTCCACCTCAGCCTTCCAAGTGGCTGGAATGACAGGTGCACACCACCATGCCCAGTTAGTTTTTGTGATTTGTTGTAAAGATGAGGTCTTACCAAGTTGCCCAGGCTGGTCTCAAACCCCCGAGCTCAGGCAATCCTCTCGCCTTGGCCTCCCAAAGTGCTGGGATTACAGGCTGAGCCACGGTGCCTGGCCGACAAAGTATCTTTTATAATCAATATTCCCTTTATGAATATTTTATTATAAGATATAGAACATAGTCTTAAATATTTTTAAAAGTTAACTATTAGTTTATCTCCACTCTTACAGTATATTATTCATTATAGTTATCACTTATTTGATGACAAGTTTTCCATCAAGAATATAGTCTATAATGAATTTACACAGGGCCTTTTTAGCTAAGTACTATGCACTTTTATATACTGCTTTGAAATAGTTTTACAGTGTGTGTTTGTTTTAAGTGCAACCCTACTAAATTGTGAAGCTTCAAACTGTGAACCAAGGATTTCAGGTAACAGTAATTTTTAAGTCTAACATAATTAGGTTTGCTAGCCACTCCAACCTAAACTCATATTATTTAGCCTAAATCAAATAGAAATTAATCTTTGTCATTACTATAATAATCAATATGTAACAATGCTTCATTTTGTTTCACTATATAACTTGAAATAGAACAGTAAAAAACTACCACTCTTTGAGACGAGCTCATTTCCATTTTTTTAAAAAAACACTAATTAAGCCAGGTGCAGTGGCTCATGCCAATAATTCCAATACTTTGGGAGGCAAAAGGATTGCCTGATCCCATGGGTTCGAGATCAGCCTGGGTAACCTGGCGAGACCTCATCTCTACAATAAATCAAGAAAAATTAGTTGGGCATGATGGTACATGCCTGCGGTTCCAGTTACTTGGAAGGTTGAAGCAGAAGGATCACCTGAGCCCACTGTGGCCATAAGCATGCCACTGCACTCCAGCCTGGGTGACAGAGTAAGACTCCGACTCAAAAAGACAGTAATTTTACAAACTAAAATATACATAGATGATTACATTTTATTATGTTCTGGTTGTCTAGGACATCAATTAGGATAAGGAAGCTTATAAAATGTAAATTGACGATTTCAGCAGAATAAAGCTTACCTTCAGGCTGGTATGAGAACGTGGTTGACTTAATTCCTGAAATTTCCATTGCTCTGAACCAGGGGTCTCTCCTCCTTTCTGAGTGTCAGGTGTAAGCAACCCGTCTCCAGCAGGTAATGGGAAAATCCCTAATGATATAGGGCGTTCTTTTCTATTTGGAGAGGGGAGAAAAAATTAAGCATTTATTTTCTTTTTAATTTGTAACGACTATAAATAATAAGCCTAGTCTGTCACTGCTTTAGAATCATCACTCAAATAATATTGTCTGTCTTATGAATAAACAGACTTACCAAAGGACAGAGTCTCAGAAGTTTAAGTTAGTCGCAAGAAAACAACTAAGGCCAGGCTCGGTGGCTCAGCCTGTAATCCCACGCCTTGGGAGGCTGAGGTGAGTGGATTGCCTGAGCCCATGGGCTCGAGACCCACCTGGGCAACTTGGCGAGACCTCATCTCTGCAATAAATCAAAAAAACTAGCCGGACGTGGTAGCGCACGCCTGTAGTTCCAGCTACTTGGAAGGCTGAGGCAGAAGGATTGCCAGAGCCCAGCAGGTCAAGGCTGCAGTGGCCGGGAGCGGCCACTGCACTGCAGTCGAGGCGACAGAGTGAGACTCCAACTCAAAAAAAAAAAAAAAAAAAGAAAACAACTAAGAAAAGTTGTAAGAAACAGCTTATGGAATCTTATAGGTTACTGTTGAGCTCCTTGCCCAGGAAACCATGGGTGGTCTGGTCTGGGTTGGTCTGGAGAAGAACTGCTTTAGTGTTTAATCAGACTTAGGTTACCCTAGGGAACTTGCCTCCTCCTTTGGATGGGAGCCCAAACCCTGATTTCTAGACTTTGCAAATCCTCACACCAATCTCTGGGTGTTTACTGAAGCCTCTTCTGGGTATGCCTTTTCTGCTCAGGGGAAAATCAATGTATTGCCTACATCAAGACTACTGATTAAATGATAAAACAAGTGGAAGATCTTTATCCCCCTAAAGTGGAAAAGCTCTATTTTTCTACAGAATCACTGTATGAGTTCAAGCAGAGTACGTATGAGAAAACCATTGTCAGTTTTTCCAAAGAAGTAAGCCAAACACTTCTATAAAAGGCTGTTCACTCCAATGCTTTGTGGGAAATTTTAATGAACAAGAGTTATAATTTTAATAATAGTAGAATTTCAACAAGAAACACATCCTTTATTGATGCATAGAAAATTCCAAATCAAAGCGCTTTTAGAGGGTAGAAACAAGTCTACTAACAGGTCATCCTGGGTCATTAACTCATAAGTGTACAATCTGGAAATAAATAAGACACTAACGGCTTGGTGCCTCCTGGAACACAGACCCTACTGGTAAGAAGCTAAGTTAGGACAGAGACAATGAGGTGAATAAATAAAAGTGGGAAAATATCCAGTTTTGCTGCATAAGTCTTTTATTCTGTAAGTTCATTTTTATACCAAGAAACTTACTTAAGCTACTTTTGAAATGTGCCCTCACTTAACAAGGGTATATGTACTCTTCCCAACCAAATATTCAACAAGAACTAGTAAACTGTCAAAATGCCTTCTTAAAGAGTAAGTGAAACAGAAAGGTTGAGAGACAGCATTTTATCAAAGTTGCATGCACAAGGAAATAGATTGAAAACAGGACTTTTCCCTGTCAGCTAGAGTTATTAATCACTTCTGCACACTTGCAGCACTTTTCCCTACTTGATTTGGGAGGAAAAGTCAAAGGTAGCACAGTAAGAGACTAAATTCTAATACCAAACCTAAGTCTGTGACTATGAACTGCCAGAACAACCAAAGGACAAAAATTTAAGTGACTAGTCAGCTATTCTGTTTACACCATTTATTGCCAAATGCTGGTCAGCAACAATGTTTTCCATATAACACAGAACCTGTTCTTCCTTGAGAAAAACTGACCCTTATCTCAAACTACATTTTTTCTGCTTCTTTGATCTTCAAATGTCCTTTCATCAAATGATAGTGACAGTGACTAGTAGATGGATTTTTTTTTTTTCATGTCCATACTTTACAAAACAAAAATTTGTTAACCTGAAGTTTATCCTCCAATTTGGGGGGAACATGTTTTGGGATCTAAAAACCCAAGGAGTCTAGACTACTAATTGACTTCTATTTACTTTCATAAAAATATAAAGCTGCTGTTGCCTGGGAATTTAATCAATTGAGTGTAATAGAAAGCTCTCTATCTCAGAATGCAAAGTCAATAGACTCCATGAGAGTCCATCACCGTGTAACAGAAATCAAGTTAGTATTGAGAATTATCACCCCATCTGAATGACAACACATTCATTTTCACACATATCAGATACTGAAAAAATTTAAAACTAATGGGGGAAGGAGTCTTGTATGAACTCAAGCTTCATTTTCCTATTGCAGTCATCTAAATCTATAATCCAAAATTACGTAGTATTCCCACCTCTTCATTTTGCTTGTATCAATCATTCAGAATCTGCTCTGTAAGGAGGGAACTTGTCTTCAGAGACCAACAGCTAGCTATCTGTCAAGTGGGTCAGCGATGTTCTGGGTTATAATGTTTCAACACTAGAAAATAATGTCACTACATACTCTTCTTCTCTCCTTATTTTACTAATAAATTACATTAGGGGAATGAAGAGAAGGACATGTAATTAGAAGGACATATAATTAGGCAAGTTCACGAGAATCCTACTTTTGAAAAGAAATTCTGAAAGGTAAACTATTATTGGTATGCATATTTGGTACTTTACACATTAAATGCTTTGGTAAAATTTACAGAAGAAAAAAACCAAAACAAAACAAAGAATGGGATACACCTGGAAAAATATCAAGTGGCAGATTTAAATCCCCAAATGAAAACATCTGCTGTCACTGTCTAAAAAACAAAGCTACATCAACTACCAGAATCCTTGTGTTTTTTTTTTAATTGCCTTAGTTCTATATATTCATTTTTGATTTGGTTATTTAAACGTTAGTCTACATGTATAAATAATTTTGCAAATACATCTCTGAAAAGCTTTTTGGCAATAACCATATTAAATAAAACTAATTAGTAAAACCTACTTTATATATAAAGTGGAGTTTTAAAAAATTACATTGGTTGAACATCAGTCATGTAGCAGGTACTAAGCTACATGATTTATTCACATTATCTCATTTAATACTTTTCAGGAAATAGGGATTATGATCCCAGTTTTCAGAGCAGGAAAAGTGATGCCAGAGATGTTAGGCATTAGCAATTGGCAGAGTTGGGATTCAAGGCCAGGTGTGATCAACTCCAAGGCCCATGTGCTCTCCTTGGAACTTCCTACTTGGAACTACCAACTTTAACAATTTAATCTTAATATTGAAGACTTTAATATCTTTATTCAATCAAATCAGTAACAGCCTTTGTGTCAAGAAACTTAAAATTCAAACATAAGGTATTTTATCAATAAAATAGCTGGAGCTAACACAGTTGTGCTAAAAATGGGGTACGTATAGGTGACTATGAAAAATATTTACTTGTGTAACTTACCATGTATCTTACAACTGTAGTTCAATACAAAATAGTCTCTCTTGATTTTTCAAACCACCCAATGGGGTAAATCCCTTCAAAGGAGAAAACTCAGGCACAGAGACTAAGCAACTTGCCAAAGGTCCTCTGGCCACGTGCTGCAGAGTGTTTGCTCCCAGGCATCCAACTCCAAAGCCTCGTGCCCACTTGCACAGCCCCACACGGCATAGCATGGCACTGCCTTCTCAAAAGGAACCTAAATCTCAACAGCCCCTTCACATTCACCGTATTTTAATACACTACATCTTGAGCTCAGGTGCTTTTAATGTCTTCAAAGCCTGAACATACATATACACATGTACAAATCTTTTATGTGCTAAAAAATACACAAGTAATAAGACTGTTTCCAAATTTTATAAATCAAGAAAGCTAGTTTTAAACCATAGATAAAATTTAATTTCTGGGTCTTAAAATAATATTGAACATGAACAGAACCATGAATAAAAAGGAACAAATTGAGGGAATTTACTACTTTAATTCTTCTAAATTTATCTACATCCACAATTAGGATTTAACTATTTTTGTAAACATTTATTTTAACAAATAAACACTACATACTATGAACCTTCATTTAAAACCATGAACAAAGCAGAAATCTAAACAAATCAGATAGTTTTAGTTTGATGGGGTAGAAAACAAAAGAACCCCATTCCTTAAGCCTCTAAAATGTAGAAGATGGCTTTTACAGGGTAGAAGTAGAGTGAGCAACAGTAAAGCTACAGAGATTAATGACTACCCCCACAAGCAGGCACGGATATTTGTCACCCAAGACTACAAAGAAGAGAAAGGGCACCATCTGACAAAACAATAGTGAAAAGGCTTTGTAAAGCTTTCACAACTTTGATGTGTAAATAATGGGGGGGGAAGTGCATGCCTCACCCTAAAAGGTTTAAATCCTTTCACTTTAAAATATATTTTGTTTTAGGAGGAAAATATTTAAACTGTCGGTTACTGTGAGCGGTTATCAAAAATTGCAAAATGATACTTGAACCTCCACCAGCCAAAGGATAATTAAAACAAAATAAACCTATGGCCTGTATCTAATCAACTGCACGTCCCAGCATAAAAGATATTTGCCCAAAATGCTCAGAAGCTGAGGCAGAGGTTGTATAAACTTGGACCCGGGCTCTACTCTGGCTCTCCTTTTACTCTTTGAACATTCTGCTTAAAACAAGACCACACTGACCTTGTACTTGATGTGTAAGTACAATATGAAAATCCTTTTCTTTGATCAGTAGTTTCCAAACACAAAGCCATACCCTAAGTGATGGCCTATAAATTACTATAAATAAGAATCGAAATCCTAGCTTCAGGCCATTTTCCATTGTTTCAATCTGCAATAGAAATGGTTACAAAGCAGACTCATGGAGCTAAAATTTTAAGAAAAAGCAGCTAAGCAGGGGTTTCCAAGAGAGACGGGAGTACCTGAGTATCCTTGGTAGGTTCTGCGTCAGAGCTGGCACACCGGTAGAAATAGAAAAGTGCACAAGCAGCAAAACAGAGAGAGATACTAAGATAGCCGAATTAATGACCACCGCCCCGCCAACAAAGCCAAACACAAACAGCAGCATGCATCCAGGACTCATGGCGCTGTGCTGGCATGGTGAAACACCCAAAGCAGGAGGCCTACACGGGGGCCAAAGGGGTATCTTTGTAGTGAGGATCTGTCATTCAGCTGCTGCCACAAAAACAATGCCATCAGCAGCAGCTTTCCACTCCATCCTGCAGCAGCTCCCAAGCGGTGACGTCATCCCGCTCTCCCCACCTCATAACCATAGAGCTGCTGCTCCCAGCATTTATGCAGCAACCCAGAGCGACAGGCAGCCTATTAACTATGTTCCCCTCCACTAAGAGTCCTGGCTTAGCTCATTGGCTACAATGCCTAGGGATCTACATAATTTATTCACACTCCTACATCAAACAGATGGCTAGCTAACCCTTTCAAACATGCCTCTCTCTAGCAAAAAAGACTTTAAACCAATAAATTTCAGCATTCCCACATATTAGAACATTTGAAGCCTAGTTTAATCTTCATCAAATATCAGGAAACAAACCAAATACCTTGATAGGCTGCTCATGTGACATGAGCCACAATTTACCTTTTTAATAGTGAAGGCAGTTTCTATTTTTCTATGTTATTCTCTCCTGTAGCATTCCATCCACAGTGGAGAGCTTTTTAAATTAGTCTAACTATTGTTCCAGGATTAAAGAACAGAGAAAAACAGAAACAAACAGATTGTTTATTTTACTTTTTTCTCAAGGCAAAATGTATAACAAAGCTTACCTAATTCTACTGTAAGCTGTGGATTCTAGTTGATCACTCCCTGAGAGCTGATGAAGTTTTGTTCTTTCTAAGTGTTCCATATAATTATGGATCATCTATTTTAAAGAAAGAAAAAAATAAACAAAATTTAAGACTAATACCTGGAATAAAAACAGTGTAATAAGAGGAAAACATTTTTGTACAATTTTCTTATTTATTAGGCTACACAATTCCATGTAAAAGAATATTAAGGAATGAAAAAAGTTTAATGGCAAAGAAATATGCAGATGCTTGCATTTAAGGTGCTGATGTCCATAAAAGTAGTCACTATCTTGCTCAGCATAGCAAAACACTTCTTTTTATAATATGTGATGCTATTAAATAATATTGACATAAATAACACAAATTGGGGAGGAGGTGATAAGGGACCATTGGTTAAAAATAATAAATAGCATCTGAGAAACTCATTCACTAAAATGAGAAATGTTAAAAAAATTCATTGAAACCTGAGAAGAAACAATATTCTTATGTATTTATCCTTTCCATTTTAAAAGCAATGTTTAACAGAGTAAAGATCAATCATTTTCAATTTAATTAAATAATTTAATACCAAGATGTTTGTTTCTTAGTTTTGTATTTAGTTGAAAGAATGCTAAAATATTATCTCCTTTGTTTGACTGCTGCTTTACAGATATCATTACCTAATATGTAATCATCTATGATAAAAACAGCAGACTAATACAAATGAAAAAACTCAGAACATTTTTTTGAGGGTTAGATAAGGAATCATATGATAGACAAGCTGAATATGAAAGTAAAGACTTCAAGAATATAAACCGTCAAGTTTACATAAACTGTCAAGAAATTCTAAGGTCTTATTTGATTCTTCATAATCTATAGTTCACGTTTAAGAAGCATAAATCAGCTGGGCTCGGTGGCTCAGCCTGTAATCCCAGCACTTCGTGAGGCCAAGGTTAGTGGATTGTCTGAGCCTGTGGGTTCGAGACCAGGCAACTTGGTAAGACCTCCTCTCTACAATAAATTTTTTAAAATTAGCTGGGTGTAGTAGCTTGCGCCTGTAGTTCCAGCTACTTGGAAGATTGAGGCTGAAGGATCACTGGAGTCCAGCAGGTCGACACTGGGGTGGCCGTTGAGTGTGCCACGGCACTTCAGACTGGGTGACAGAGTGAGACTCCAATTCAAAAAACAACAAAAAAGAATTTTATAAATTTACTTTATTTTATTTTATTTTTGAGTTAGAGTCTCACTCTGTTACCCAGACTGGAGTGCAGTGGCCGCTCCCAGCCACCGCAGCCTCGACCTGCTGGACTCCAACGATCCTTCCGCCTCAGCCTTCCAAGTAGCTGGAACTACAGGCGTGCGCTACCAAGCCCGGCTAATTTTTTTTGTTGTTTGTTTGTTTTTGTTTTTTTGATTTATTGTAGAGATGAGGACTTGCCAAGTTGCCCAGGCGGGTCTCGACCCACGGGCTCAGGCAGTCTACTCACCTCAGCCTCCCAAAGCGCGGGATTACAGGCTGAGCCACCGAGCCCAGCTTAAATTTACTTTAAAAACCACACTCTTCGGCCCAGGTGGCTCACACCTATAATACCAGCATTTTGGAAGGCGAGGTGAGAGGTTTGCCTGAGCCGATGGGTTCGAGGCCAACCTGGGCAACTTGAGGAGAACTCATCTCTACAATAAATCAAAAAATTAGCTGGATGTGGTGGCGCATGCCTGTAGTTCCAGCTACCTGGAAGGATGAGAAGGAAGGATCGCCTGAGCCCGTGGATTGAGGCTGCGTTGGCAGTGAGTGTGCCATTACACACCGGCCTGGGTGATAGAATGAGACTCCAACTCAAAAAAAAAAAAAAAAGCACAGTCTTGCTGTGAACATTTTACTTGGCATGTACAAAAACTAAAAATGTAAATAACTTTGTGTTATTTATTGTCAAATAAAAACAAAGCAGACCCTGATTCACGAAATAAAACAAACTAATCAGACTGGTCCCCAATTAAGACTAGTTCAATCAAAAAATGTTATAAATGCTATCAGCAAAAGAAACAACATAGGCTCACATTGATATATTTAAAAATTTTAATTTATATACTTTTTATTTTAAATTTATAGGTTTTTGCCACTATTTAAATAACAGTTGTGCAGAAATACAGCATTTTTTGTCTTTGTGCCAGCAAGTCAGAAATAATTAGTTGCTTTCTTTTTGTATCAGGAAGAACTTTCAGGAAAAAAAAATTAAACTGCAAGTAACGTAACAGTGACAATTTAGTTTTTTTTTCTTTTTTTGAGTTGGTGTCTCACTCTGTCACCCAGGCTAGAGTGCAGTGGCACACTCACAGCCACCCCAGTGTTGACCTGCTAGGCTCCGGCGATCCTTCTGCCGCAGCCTTCCATATAGCCAGAACTACAGGCACGGGCTATCACGCCTGGCTAATTTTTTATTTATTGTAGAGACGAGGGCTCGCCAAGTTGCCTGGGTTGGTCTTGAACACACAGACACAGGCAATTCACTCGCCTCAGCCTCCCAAAGTGCTGGGATTACAGGCTGAGCCACCGAGCCCGGCCCAATTTAAATTTTGAAAAGGTTTTAGAAAGCCTAAGTTAAATTCCTATATATTGAATAGTAATCATATGGGATTGATTTGTTCAAATTGAAGAGCCTAGTTTCTTTAAGCATTCAGATAAAGAAAACACGCTTCCCAGATTGCTTTTATAGTAATTAATCTATATATTCAATAGAGAAAAATAGTTATAAACAGACTACAAAGATAGAATCAGTTCTCCTACAAATCGCCATTCTATATATTGATTCTCTATTGTTTTAAATACTTAAGTTTTTTATAAATTAAAATTTTAGTCCAGGCATGGTGGCTTGCGTCTATAATCCCAGCACTTTGGGAGGCAGAGGCGAGAGGATTGCCTGAGCCCAAGAGTTTGAGACCAGACTGGGCAACATGGTGAGACTTCATCCCTACAATAAATCAAAAAAGTAGTCCGGTGTGGTGATGCACACCTGTAGTCCTAGCTACTTGGAAGGTTGAGGCAGAAGGACAGCCTAAACAAGTCAAGGCTGCAGCAGCTGTGAAGGTGCCACTGCACTCCAGCCTGGGAGACAGAGTGAGACTCCAAATCAAAAAATAATAAAATAAAATAAAATGTTAGAAAAATGTTGAATTCTAAACCTTCTCTAAATAGCTGATCAAGTAATTACAGATATAGTATTCTGACATTCCAAAATAGTTTTTATATATTGAAATTGGTTCTAACCAACCAAATTAACACTTAATAGGAGAGAACAATAACAAAACAGGAGCTAACATTTATTAAGCACCAACTACATGTCAGTCAGTACATTTTTTTTTCATTTAATCCTCACAATATCATAATTTCATGGGTAAACTCTAACTGCCCAAGTTGATTGTCTAGTTAATGATTAACTTTTCAAATGTCATTGGCTTTGGGGCCAGAATTCAGGTCACTTGACTTACTTAGTCATCTGAGCAGTTAAGCATTATAGGACTCAGGCTGTATCTGCCCTTTAACTTAATTCCCAGGGCAGGCATGAGCCCATTGTCCTTTCTTCTTCACACCCACAAGAAAACCCCACAGCCTAAAGCATTTCCTGACATCTGAAATAAAATAATATGCACTATATTCTATAAATGCACAGAAAAGTAGAAAAAAATAAATTGTACATAAAAATTCCAATTTTAATAATAAGGCTTCACAGTACAGTTCAATTTAAAAACAAAAAAAGGAACCAGGCGTGGTGTCTCACGCCTATAATCCCAACACTTTGGGAGGCAGAGGTGAGAGGACTGCTTGAGCGCACGGGTTCCAGACCAGTCTGGGCAACATGGCGAGACCTCATCTCTACAATAAATAAAAAAATTAGCCACGCATAGTGGCTTGTGCCTATAGTTCTAGCTACCTGGAAGGCTGAGGTGGAAGGATCGCCTGAGCCCAGCAGGTTGAGGCTGCAGTGGCTGTGAACGTGCCACTGCACTCCAGCCTGGGTGACAGAGTGAGACTCTGACTCAAATAAATAAATACCAAAAAAGTGACACCTCATCAACAAGGGTACCTGCATAATGAACATTTGTATTGAATTATACCCTACATCTTTAAAAAGAAAAAAAAAAGTGAGTGGGAAGGGGCAGCATTATCCAGTGCTGCCAGATAGAAAAGAAAGGTGAGAAAGTAAAATAGGGCCTGCTTCAGATCATCTACCCTTGGGTCCCCCGGGTCTGTCCCTCATGGTCTCAAAACTGTAATTCCTGATTTTCTCAGGTATGAGTATTAATTCACAGTCATTCAGGAGTCAATTCAGCAACAAATAATTGGAGTAATCAAGAAGGATCCCAAGCACACTGTCTGGAAAATCCTGGTTTGGATTTTCCAACTCCCCCCTACCCCAAGATAGCTTCACAGCTGAGGCTGACAAGGCAATAGTGACATTTTGAAGACAATTGGCATGGACCCCCTTTATCATTCTGGCCTTGAATCTTTCCATATGCTGCCCCCAAATCACATACCTATATCCAAACAGACAGTCATCTTAAAGTTGTTGAGATGGCATAAAGCAAAGAAGCACAGAAAAATGTCTAGTGCATTGAGCACATAGGACCTGAAAGTGTTATGAAAAGTTCAGGCACTAGAATGCAACAAACCTGGCCTCAAATCCAGGGCACGGGATTTGGGGCAAATCACTTTGTAGTCTCTCTTTTTTTTTAAAGTTGAAGTCTCACTCTTTCACCAAGGCTGGAGTACAGTGACACACTCACAGCCACCGCAGCCTTGATCTGCTGGGCTTATGTGATCCTTCCACCTCAGCCTTCCAAGTAGCTGGAACTACAGGCATGCACCACCACGCCTGGCTAATTTTTTTATTTATTGTAGAGATGAGGTCTCACCAAGTTGCCCAGGCTGGTCTTGAACCCATGAGCTCAGGCAATTCTCTCACCTTGGCCTCCCAAAGTGCTGGGATTATAGGCGTGAGTCACTGTGCCTGGCCTCCTAGTAGTCTCTTTCTAAACCTCAATCTGTAAAATGGGACTGGATGACAGAGTTTAGTGAGAGGGTGAGATAAGAATGCATTTCAACACTCCTTGATGTGAGATCCTCCAAGAATTACCAGGATTGTAAAGGTCTGGTGGTTTGGGGTGATTAGCCTAGGAGACATACATGGTGTGGTTTGAGTGCTTGACCTTGGGATTTGATTAGAGAATAACAGCTCACATTATAAAAAGACACACAGTATGTTTCCCTTAAGCAGCAAACAATGTGTTTGATATACAACTATTAAGAGATGTTACCTTCTTTGGAAGTAATAGTGAAAAGGTTAAGGCTAGATCCATTCAGACTTCCTTTCCCTGAAAGTTTCTAGAGTTTATGTTTAAAGGATACTTACTTCTCTGACTTTAGGTAGCTATTTATAATTGCTAATTGAATGGCATCTTTAGAAAGATGTATAAATAGAAAAAATTGTGGGCTAGAGTAGAACAGACCCACATTTCAAAGCAGCCACATTTGTGATCCATAAATCTTCTTTGAGGCAAAACAAAATAAAGGGAGCCTATCAGGTCAGAGAATATAAGCTGCTGATGACTGAGGGAAGGGATCCCATGATGGGAAATCTGTCTTGGCTATTGAACAGGTCCAGCTCTCTAAGTAATTAAGATTTTCCTGAGGCCTTTTTCCTTCCTGGACTATCCTTCCCTGAAGGAATAGAAATAGGCAGAAAAATTATGAAATATTTTCATTTGAAATTAATGTCAGGATTGTTGTTTTTTTTTGTAGGAACATATCTTCACATTTACATACAAAATAAATACACAGGAAAAATATAAAATTTCACTGTATAGTTATTTTTCAAGAATGAATATATTTTATACACACTTCAAACTTAACACATCAGAATTTAATAATCTTCAATTATTACAAAAGTTAGAGCTTCAGTGACAAAACATAAGCATTATTATTTATCACAATGGATTACTTACAGCATAAAAACACTCGCCCAAATATATGTGTAATTATCAGCACTGACAAGCACTACTTGAGTAAACACTATGTACAGGGCATTGTTTAGGCACAGAAATGAATGTCTGTCAGAATCTGTTTGAGCACTAAAAAGAAACAAAGAGACCAGGCACTGTGGCTCACACCTGTAATCCCAACAACTTGGGAAGCCAAGGCAGTAAAATCACTTGAAGTCAGTTCAAAACCAGCCTAGAAAACCAAGTAAGACCCTATCTCTACAAAAAATTTAAAAATTAGCTGGGTGTGATGGCGCATGCCTATAGTCCCAGCTGGTTGGGGGGGTTGAGGTGGGAGATCGCTTAAGCTCGGGTGTTTGAGGCAGCACTGAGCCATGACTGCACCACTGTATCCCAGCCTAGGTGACAGAGCAAGACCCTGTCTCTACAAAAAAGAAAGAAAGAAAGAAATTAAAGGAAAAGAGAATGAATGGTGTAAAAATAACCAATAATAGGCTTTTAACAACCTTAATATCCATCAAATGTCATCTTGTTTAAAATGTGGGTACTCTTATACATGGAAAAGGCTGCTGTGTAAGCTGCTCCTGTCTTCCCAGAGCTCATGGCTCCAGCTCTGTATGGCCAAACCTTTCCCACTACTACTGGATGTTCATTCTGTGACACTTCATGCTTTGGGTATGGTTATTAAGCTAAGATCATAATAATCAAACCTCAAGTGCCAGGGCCACCAGTCAGGAAGAAATTCTAAGCTCTCCTCCAAGAAAGTTTTAACCCCATTATTCCAAAACAAATGAAACTGAATGCGGTAGGGTTTTATGTTTCTTAAAAGCAATAACGTAAGTCTCTACAAGAAGCAGGGTAAGAGATCACACCAATGAATTAAAAAAAGGGGGGTAGCTCAGACTGAAACCACCTGTATCAGGGGAGACAGAACTAGAAAGGGAAAAAAGAAAGGAATTTTTTTTTTCATGTAACAAATATTGCATGTATCTAAGAAAATTCTTTTTTATTGGAGTATGTGAACCCGACACTGACCATGATTCACAAAAACAATTTTCAAATTAAGGAAATAGAAACAAATGCAACATTAAAAAGGCTGACAGAGAATCATAAAAAGATTTAAACCCTTAAGCACATTTTCTGATTTGCTTTGGAGAGATTATGTGCTAGAATTGTTCATTTAAAATACTGAAAACTCATGCAAAAAACCTGTTTTAGAGCCATTTTCAATTACACATTATAATTTGTGTTTATGTTGTTATGAGCTTAATGCAAAAAAGTCCTGTTTTAAAATTTTTTTTATTTTGAGTCATAGTCTCAATCTGTCGTACAGGCTGGAATGCAGTGGCACGCTGCTCACGGCCACCACAGCCTCGACCTGCCGGGCTCAGATGATCCTTCCACCTCAGCCTCCCAAGTAGCTAGAACTGCAGGCATGTGCCACCATGTCATCTGGCTAATTTTTTCAATTTATTCTAAAGATGAGGTCTCGTCAAGTTGCCCAGGTTGGTCTTGAACCCATGGGCTCAGGTGATCCTCTTGCCTCTGCCTCCCAAAGTGCCGGGATGACAGGCGTGAGCCACCACACCCAGCTGCATTAAAAAGTCCTTTAGACTGGATAACAAATGTAGCAATCCTTACCATAACTTACCAATCCATTATTTCCAAGCTGGCAACAAAATAAATGAATTCTCTCATCTTAGATCGCATAAGTTTTTGCTTAGCCAGTCAAGGAAACAGACGGGAACTGCCTTAAATAATTACATTATTCTATGGCATACTAATTCACCACATGGAAAGTTAATTCCAGATAAAAAGAAAAGTGGATATTTGGTTCCTAGGTAAATACCACATGCAATTTAACATTTTCTGGAAATAATCCCCAAGAATTATTCTGATTTAAAAAACTTAAGACATACTTTCTAAGTTTCACCTCTTTGTCTAAGCATGGTAAGAACAACCTAGAAACCCACCTCAGTGTGTCTTTGATGTAATGCATTATACTCCTTCTTCAGTTCTGCTTCTCTTTCTTCAAGTCTGCTAACTGAAATTAAGATACATATACTTAATCAAAACAAAATATAAGAAATTTACTTGAAAAAGTCCATCTTTAAACCCTGTAATGGGCTATCCATGATCCTTAGCAAATTTAGGATTCAGTGCTTTTCACAACGCAGTGACTTCATTTCATGTCCTTAATAAATAAAACTTTCAGAAGGGGGAAACATCAGATAGGTTCCCTAACAGTATTTCTCTGTTTATCAGGTCATCTCCCTAAAAAGGTTTTTAGCATGATACAGAATTAATCCTTTCGAAAACACTTACAAAGCACCTCATATAAGTTTTAACCTGGGAGGAGGGCCCAAATCAAGGATTTCTAACACTACTCAAGCTCTTTTTCAGTACTGGCAGTTGCTGAAAGTGTCATTGTTTCTAAGATCGTTTTCTGCTTCAGTCGTCTCCATTTCAGGGACTCATCTTCTTTTATTTAGCTCCCTCTGCTGGTAGATTTTGTGAGTGGCACTGACTTGGGGTAGTGCTCACATAATACAACTCTAGGATAATAAACAAATGTTTTAGATCTGAGATACAGAATGTCAGGAAGGGATTACACAGGAAAGAGTAACTGATAGCAGGAGGGAATGACTCAGAGAGGAGATGGAGTCCAAGCAGGACCATGAAGACATTACAGTACTCAAGACAGATGGTAATGGGTGCATTTCAGACACTGTTACTACAGAGAAGGAACATAAAACCACGCTGGTGGTGAGGCAGAGGGGAGACTGGCCGGCCTGGAGGAGCTCATCTGGCCAAGGAGCAGGGGGAGACAGGCTGGTGAGGAGAGGTGGAACCGGCGCCAGAGGAGCCTGTCAGACACTCCTTCAAGTCTCACTTGCAAGATTTGGCACAGCTGGACATTTTCTCCTGGTGTTAGGGCCAGCTAGCTGCAAGCACGCAAGGCTGTCATCTACAGCTTGCAACTGAGGCAGAGAGCTGTAGAAGGAACTGCTATGAACTAATACTCTGACAGACACATGTGAATGTGTCATATGCCTGATGTTAACACACCACACACCACACAAAACATTACTTGTACTGCCAGGAGACTCATTTTGGGTTTATGTACCTTAACCTGTCATAATTCGTTTGGATACCTTAAAAATATGTGAATTAGGAAACTGTAGCTCTTTTTGTTTTGATTTGCTTCTAATTCAAGTGTATGTGTTGCTGGCTCACTACATTTGTACCAGAGAATGAACACACTACAGTCCCTGTGGAACACACCTCATCACCCCAGGTCAGCGGCAAGCATACCTGCTGCTCATCTCATCCTGTGGCTGAAAGCGATCAGAAGCAACCCTGTTATGCAGATGTGTGTGGTAACAGACACTTCGACCATAATCATTGTTGGTGCTGTTTCTATGATTTTTATTTTAAAAACAGGAAATCCAAGCAAATTATAGATATTTAGTAATACTTTCAAAATAAACATTTTCTAATTTCTTGTCAATTAAACTGATCTAAAAGCTTAAGGGATCCTGTGACTACTGGACAAACCATATCTTCAACTGTTCATCTCTGTGAATCAGTATTTCCTTGCTAACATGCAACCAAAAACAAAAACTTGAATGCTGAGGCTACAATAAAACCCAACTATCATTCATAAGCCTCAATTTCAAATCTGTGTTCAATAGGAAAGTCTCATTTTTCTTGTTGGTTAACTTGATGTAAATTCATAAATACACATCACCATCACCACCACTACCAACAGCAGCTTACATGATATAGTGCTTATACGTACCCTGCACTGTCCTAAGAACTGCATACAAACTCACTTAACTGAGTCTGACATTAACCTTATGATGAAAGTATTATTATTACATTTATTTTAGAGGTGAGGAAACTGAGGCAAACAGGAGTTAAGTAGCCGGGCTTGGTGGCTCAGCCTGTAATCCCGCGCCTTGGGAGGCCGAGGTGAGTGAATTGCCTGAGCCCGCGGGTTCAAGACTCACCTGGGCAACTTGGCGAGACCTCATCTCCACAGTAAAAAAAAAAAAAAAATTAGCTGGGCGTGGTAACGCGCGCCTGTAGTTCCTGCCACTTGGAAGGCTGAGGCGGAAGGATCACCGGAGCCCAGCAGGTCGAGGCTGTGGTGGCCGAGAGTGGCCACTGCACTCCAGTCTGGGCAACAGAGTGAGACTCCAACTCAAAAAAAAAAATCAGAAGCTCCATAGGTAGCACCAAGTTTGGCCCTTATTTAATATGTG
>CAUYQG010138961.1:0-10334 GCA_963574415.1 Tarsius wallacei | reverse complement strand
AACTTGCGTTTCATTCTCTTGGCTAACTGCGTAATCAGGGCCGTCAGCACTATAATACTGTCACTGATAGCATATATTTTTGTTCTTGTTCCAAGAAGGCATTTAAAGTTCTTTGTTTCTGTGATTTCCGTGATAGGTTTTTATATGATAAATATTCCTTTGCATTCTGAGTTTTCTGGAATTTTTCTGTCATTCTCAAATGAGCCTTAATTAAGTTAGTAGATTTGTTTAACGATGAAGTATTGTTGCATTTCTAGAATAAATCCTTTTGAGCGTGATATATTTTTTGTTTACATACAGAATTATATTTACAATCTTATTTAGGATCTCACTTGTATTAATGAGTAAGTTGGACATAATTTTTTTCTTGTTCTTATCCAACCTCAAAATCAAGGTTATATTCTCTTTGTAAAATACCTTTAATTGTTTCTTGCCTTTTTTCTCTTCTAAAACAAATTGTCTGTAATAGAGATTATTTCTTTCTTGTAACTATGAGAGAATTCTCTTGTTTAAGCCGTATCAGTTATTATTTTCTTTTGTGGGAGAGGTCTTTATCATTTCTATTTATTCCATGATTATCTATCTAAATTATGTTTTATTTTTCTGATATTTTATAAACTTTTAAAATATATTTATTTTATCAGACTTTTAAGTTTATTGTGTAATTTATTATATTTTTCTTTCTAAAACTATTTGTTCTTAATTATTATTTTTTATCCTCTATTTTACTTATATCCTCTTTTTATTTGTAAGTCTTGTCGGTAGTTTGTCTTACTGTATCTAAATGACTCATTTGTTTTTATTTTCTAATAATTATATTTAAGGTACTAAATATACCTTTAAGTTCTGGTTTAACTATGTTCTACGAATTTGGACACATATCATTTTCAGTATTTAATGGTGTAAATGTTTCCATTACTATTATGGTCTCCAGTTTAATTATAGATTATTGAGTAGGATGTTTTTGTTCTGCCCAGATATATCACATTTTAAGATGTAGAAGAATTGTGGGCATTTTGTTTTCTTCTTGTTTTATCTGTATTTTCTGGGTTTTATATAATGCTTTAGTATTTTTTATTTGTAAAGGGAAATATTACTTTCAAAGTAAGATACAAGAAGAGACAAAAATCATCATGCTTTGAGGCTTTATAATGAACTTTACAAAATTTAAATAAAGGTCGAATTTTTAAAAATTTACTTTGGCTTGTATGTTACTTTCTGCATTTTTCAGTGGAAGTGAAGAAGCTCTTTCCAACGAAGACTGCGAAAATGTTTACCACTTGGTATACTCAGCACATCGCCCTGTTGCTGTGGCTGCTGGAGAGTTCCTTCACAAAAAGTGAGTTAATTATCTTTGAAAATAGGTTTCACTTTCATATTTTGTTTTAGAGTTAGTAGAAGAGATAATAGTGACTGAGCACAGTGCTGAAAATGTCCATTTCAAACTGTGAGAATATGATAGCCTTATAGCCTAGTATACATTGTGAATCACACATTCAGTAATGATGCTGCTTGTGGCATATTCCATTTTCTTGAAATCTAAGAGCATGGTTCCAGCTAGGTGTGTCGGTAGAGATTGGGAGGAGTACATGAAGTTTAAGAAAGCCTTTTTTTTCTTTAAAATTCTCAGTCCTCTTATTTTACTTTCTCAACATAGTGATTCTTAAAGTTATACATACAGTTACAGTTTAATTAAAACAACAACAACAAAAACCTTGTCTAGGCTGGCACATTGGTTCACGCCTTTAATCCCAGCACTTTGGAAGGCCCAGACAAGACGGATTGCCTGAGCCCAGGGATTTGAGAGCAGCCTGGGCAACTTGGCAAGATCTCGTCTATATAATAAATCAAAAAATTAGCCAGGCGCGTGGTGGCATACATCTGTGGTTTCTACTACTTGAAAGGCTCAGGTAGAAGAATCACCTGAGCCTAGCAAGTCAAGGCTTGTAGTGGCCGTGAGCATGCCCCTGCACTCCATCCTGGGTGACAGAGTGAGAGACCAACTCAAAAAACAAAACAAACAACCAAAAAACCTTCTTAATCTATTTTTTGTAAAACGTAGTGCTGATGAGAGTATATGAATATAAACACACTTGAGAAATTTCTTTTCATGGCTTCCTGAATATGTTCTATAATTTATTAGTAGATTAATGGAGTCTTAAAATATAAATCATATTCTTGGTTGTGTGTATCTTTTGTGAGTTTCTTTGTTGTTCATGGCTATAAATTACTAGCTTTGAATATTGCCAGATGAATGTAAATGTTTATTATGCACACCAATTTGTAATTATGCTGAAGCACAGATATAAATCATGCACGGGGCAACTGTTGTACATGGATAACTAACTTTGGTAACGAATAGGACTGGCCCTCCTTTCAGTATCTGCATCTCAGTGCTGCAACAACCAATTGTTCTCTACTCAATTGTACCTCTCAAACTGGAAAAAGTTGTTTCTATGTAAGAGATCTTCCTTAGGAAGGAAGCCAGCTACTAATGCATACTGGTAATGAGAGTGAAGAGGAGGAAAGTCAAGGTTTTCAGGCATGGCTTTTCAAATAATGTATTGAAGCTGAGCACCTATTATCTCAGTACTTTGGAAGGCCATGGCAGGAGGATCACTTGGGCCCAGATGTTCAAAAACAGCCTAGGCAACAGTGAGAGCTCATCTGTATAATTTTTTTAAAAATTAATGTATTTAATTTACCAGTGACTCTTACATCTATGGATAACAAAATAATGCTGTTTTTATATCTATCTTGGGATGTTGTCTGTCACAGATATTGAAAGTATACCATAGTCTTAACTTTTCTTCGCTTTTCAGTATTATTATATTTTAGTTAACTTATATTCCCTACTTTTCAAAGAACTTTGTGTTTTTAGAAAGCATTTATTGTTTCTGTGATTTCAAAGAGAAAACAAAATAACGAGGTTGGGTGTCTATATACTAGAGGCTGTAAACTGGCAAGTCTTGAGTTAGAAATAGTCCTAGGATACATTTCTTTTATCTGTATTATATTTTTCTAAGTTTGAAATATTGGCTAATTGTTTTTTACTTTTTAAAGTTCATAAATAATTGTACGTATTTATGGGGTACATGTGATATTTTCATATGTGCATACAATATATAATGATGAAGTCAGTGTAATTTAAGATATCCATCACCTAAAAGATGTATCATTTCCTTGTGTTGTGAACATTCCAGATCTTTTTTTCTGGTTATTTTGAAATATACCATAAATTACTGTTAACCGGGTTTACCCTACTGTGCTATCAAACACTAGAACTTATCCCTTCTGTCTAACTGTAATTTTCTACCTGTAAACCAATCCTTCTTTATTCCTCCCTCCTCCCTATCCTTACCATTCTCTAACCATTAATCTACTGTCTTCCAGGTAATCAGCTTTTTTCACTCCCACATATGAGTGAAAACACATATTTGTTTTTCTATACCTGGCTTCTTTTACTTAACAAAATGACTTCCAGTTCCATCTATATTACTGCAAATGACAAAATTGCATTCTTTTTTATGGCTAAATAATATTTTGCTGTGTATATATACCGCATTTGTTTATCCATTCATTCATTGATGGATACTTAGGTTGATTTCATATCTTCACTATTATGAGTAATGCAGTAAGCATGGGAGTGCAGATATCTCTTTAATATACTGATTTTTTAAAAATTTGAATATATATCCAGCCATGAAATTTCTGGATCACATGGTATATCTACTTTTAGTTTTTTAGTAACCTCTATACTGTTTTCCATAGTGACTGTACTAATCTGCATTCCCACCAATGGTGTACTAGAATTCCCCCTTTCTTTGCATCCTTGCTAACCTCTCTTATTTTTGGTCTTTTTGATAATAATATGTTAACTGGGGTGAGATGATATCTCATTGTGATTAGTGGTGTTAAGCGCTTTTTCATGTACCTGTTGACCATTTGTATGTCTTCTTTTAAGAAATGTCTATTCAGATCACTGGCCCATTTCTTAATTGGATTTCTTTCTTTTTCTTTTTCTTTTTTTGCTAATGAGTTGTTTGAGTTCCTTATATATTTTAGTTATTAATCTCTTGTCAAGCAATAGTTTGCAGATATTTTCTCCCATTATGTAGGTTATCTCTTCATCCTATTGATTGTGCCTTTGCTGTACAGAAACTTTTTAGCTTGATTTAATTCCATTTGTCTATTTTTGTTTTTGTTGCCTTTGCTTTTGAGGTCTTATTCAAAACCTCTACCCAGACTAAGGTCCTGAAACATCTTCCCAGTGTTTCCTTTTAGGAGTTTTATAGTTTTAGGTTTTACATTTAAGTCTTTAATTTTATTTGGTTTAATTTTTTTATATGGTGAGAGGTGATTTCATTTTTCTGAAGAGATAGTCCTTTCTCCCAGTGTATGTTCTTGGCAGCTTTGCTGAAAGCAAGTTGGCTGTAACTGTGTGGATTTATTTCTAGGTTCTCTTTTCTGCTCCATTGGTCTTTGTGTCTGTTTTTTTATGCCAGTACTATGCTTTTTGGGTTACTAAGGCTTTGTAGTATATTTTAAACTTTGATGGTGTGATGAGTCAAGCTTTGTCCTTTTTAATCAGGATGTTTTTGGTTATCGTGGGTATTTTGTGGTTCCGTAAGAATATTAGGATTGTTATTTTGTATTTTTGTAAACAGTGTCATTGGTATTTTGATAGGGAATACATTGAATCTGTAGATCACGTTGAGTAATATGGACATTTTAATGCTTTTTAAAAAAAAATTTTATAGAGACAAGGTCTTTCTAATGTTGCCCAGGCTTGTTCAAACTCCTGGACTCAAGCAGTCCTCCCACCTCAGCCTCCCAAAGTGCTGGGATTACATGTGTGAGCCACCATGCTCTGCCCATTTTAACACTTTTAACTCTTCCAGCCCATGAACATGAAAGAATGTTCCAGGTGCTCCTAAGAAAAATGAGTTTTCTATAGCCATTGGATGGAATGTCCTGTAAATGTCTGTTAGGTCCATTTGGTCTGCAGTGCACTTTAACTCCAGTGTTTCTTTGTTGATTTTCTGTTTGGATAATCTGTTTACTGCGGAAAATTGTGTCTTGAGGTTCTCTCCTATTATTATATTGCAGTTAATCTCTCCTTTTAGGTCTACTAATTTGTTGTTTTTTTTAAGAGACAGGGTCTGGCTTTGTCACCCAGACTGGAATGCAGTGGCATTATCATAGTACACTGCAGGTTTGAACTCCTCCTCAAGGAATCCTCCCGCTTAAGCCTTCCACGTATCTGGGACGACAGGTGCACAACCATACCCTGCTAATTTTTTTTTTTTTCTTGGCCGGGCTCGGTGGCTCAGCCTGTAATCCCAGCACTTTGGGAGGCCGAGGCAAGTGGATTGCCTGAGCCCGTGGGTTCGAGACTCGCCCAGGCAACTTGGCAAGACCTCGTCTGTACAATAAAAGTAAAAAAATTAGCCAGGTGTGGTTAGCACACTCCTGTAGTTCCGGCTACTTGAAAGGCTGAGGTGAAAGGATTGGTGGAGTCCAGCAGGTCAAGGCTGCAGTGGCCAGGAGTGTGCCACTGCACTCCAGTCAGGGGGACAGAGTGAGACTCCAACTCAAAAAAAAAAAAAAAAAGTTTTTTTCTCCCACTTCAGCCTCCCCAAGTGCTAGGATTACAGGCATGAGCCACTTTGTCTGTCCCAGGTCTATTAATATTTTAAAAATATATTTGGGTGTTGCGGAGTTGGGTGCATATGTACAGGGGGTACCAAAAAAATGTATACACATTTTAAGTAAGATGTTCGCTCAAAAGGTGGCATTAATCAAATGAATGCTAGTGTCACCATGCAACAGGAGGGACAGTCAAAGAAAATGGCAGAAGCATGGTTGAGCAAATGTTATACTACACATTGATACCATAATTCAATTTAACTTCGAAAAGTAATATATAGATAACAGCTCTTTAAATGTGTATACGTTTTTTTGGCACCTCCTGTATTTGCAATTGTTATATCCTCTTTGCATAATGGTATTCTTTGCCTTTTTAAAATCATTCTTGACTAAAGTCTGTTTTATTTAATAATAAGTATAGGCACTCCTGGGTTTTTTGGTTTTCATTTGCATGGAATATCTTTTTCCATCTCTTCCTTTTTAGTATATGCATACCTTTTTTGGTGAAGTAAGTTTTTTTTATAGACAGTGTGTAGTTGGGTCTTGTTTTTTACTCTGTTTAGCCACTTTATGGTTTTTAATTCTAGAGTTTAATCCATTTGCATTCAGGGTTATTACTGATGAGTAAAAGTTTACTACTGCCATTTGTTACTTATTTTCTCTTGTTTTATAGATTCTCTATTGCTTTTTTCTCTCTTAATGTCTAAGTGATTTAGTAGTATGTTTTGTTTACATGCTGTTTATTTTTAGTGTACCTATTACAGGTATTGCTTTGTGGTTACTCTGAGGCTTGCAAAATATATATATCTTTTAGATATAACAGGTCATTTAAAACTCATAACACCTTAACTCTGATCCCAAATAAAAGTATCATAAACTTTACATTTTAGTGCTACTACTCTTCTATGTTTTGACTTTTTAATGTTGCAATTTACATCTTTTTATTTTGTCTATCTCTTAACCAACTGTTGTAGTCGATGTTTTTATAGTTCTGTCTTTCAGACTTCACACTTAAGATATAAATGGCTTATTTACCACATTTATAATATTAGAGTGTAGAACTATTTGTAATATTTCTTGTAAGACCAGTCTGGTTTTGATGGAGTCACTCAGCTTTTGTTTATCTGGGAAATTCTTTCTCTCCCCTTCATGTTTGAAGGGTAGCTTCGCTGGATACACAGTATTCTTGGTTAGCCATTTCTGTTTTTGATTTTGTTTTTCCTTTAGCACTTTGAATATAGTATCCTACTCTATTTGGCCTGCAGGATTAATGCTGAAAAATCTGTTGAAAGCTGTATTGGGGCTTTGTTGAATGTGATATGATTCCTTTGTTGCTTTGAACATTCTTTTTTTTAACTTTGGTTTCTGCTAAAATGATCATGATGTGCATTGAGCAATTCATCTTTGGGTTAAATGTGTTTGATTACTTCTGAAAGTCCTGTACCTGGATGCTATTGTCTTTCTTCAGATTTGGGAAATTTTCAGCACTTTTTAAATATACCTTTTGCACTGTTTTTTCTCATCTCCTTGGGGAATTCCAATTATGTGAAGGTTAGTTTGCTTGATGATGTCCCATAATTCTCATAGGCATTCTTTACTCTTTTTTATTCTTTCTGCTCCTCTGACAAGTGTAATTTTATGTGTTCTATCTTCAAGCTCACTAATTCTTTCTGCTGTTTGATCAAGTCTGCTTTTGAAGCTTTCTAAGGAGTTTTTTACTTCAAGTATTCTTTATTTCTAGGATTCTTATTTCGTTTTTTTAAAATGTTTTTATTTTTCATATTTCTTAATTTGGTCCCAGATTGTTTTTCAAAGTTCATTTAGATTTATTTCTGTGTTTTTTTGTTTTTTTTTTTTTTTCCTGAAGTTCTTTCAGAGGATTATTCTGAATTCTCTGTCAGACAATTCATAGATTTTCAGTTCTGGGTCCATTGCTGGAGCTTTGATGACTTCTTTTGGTAGTGTCATATTTCCTTGAGATTTCACAGTCCTTACATCTTTAAGTTGATGTCTGCATATTTGAGGAGACAATCATCTCATTCACTTTTTGTAGCTGTTGTTTGATAGTGATAGACTTATATTAGACTTATATTTCAAAGTACTGGAATATAAACACTGGACTGTTTTTTTCCACTTCTGGGACTTATGGTGGCAGACTTATAGTGAATGCCGGAACTTAAATGCTGCTCTGGAACTGCCCTTTTGTCATTTCCTCATCTAGGAAATACCTATAGTGAGTAACAGAGTTTAAATACTGCCCTAGAACTATGTTGCTGCCCTTCTACTTTTTCCCAGCCTAGGGAAGACTTAAATAGTCTCCAGGACTTAATCCAGACCTTTTCATTGTTTCTGGGCCAGAGGAAGACTTCATGCAATCTCCTGGGCCTTGTGGAAAATCGAGCTAGGGTTTCCAGTCTTCCCTCAGATTGTGCCCTTTGCAACACTTTGGCACTGGCTTCAATGTGGCATAACCACTGACCGAAATGCTGAGTGGCCACCAAGATCTATGTGCCAGTCATTGTGGTCAGCACCTCATTCTTTTGTCCTCAATTCACTCCAGTGGTTCAGGCCTCCTGGCACATCTGACGGTTCCTATGGAACAGGACTGTAATGAGCTTATTGTGATGATTCCCTGACTGGTGAGGACAGTGAATGTCCGCCTCCAAAATATCCCCATTTACCTCAGCGGTTGTGGGTCAGAGAAATTCTTAGTTAGTGGCATTATGCTGGCTTGGGGAAGGGTTCAGCACAGTCTGAAATGACTGTTTCTGTTACCTGATGTAGCCTCTCTCTATTCTACAGGCCCAGTGGGTTTTTCTCCTTCTCCCCTGAGTTCTGCAGTATTCCGAATGGCATCCTTGTGGGGCTAAAAGATTTTCTGTTCTGCCATCTTGCTGATGCCACTCTACTACAAAAATTATTATTTTTTTTAGAGGCAGGGTCTTGCTCTATTACTCAGATTGGAATGCATTGGCTTACCTCAAATTCATAGACGAAAGGATCTTCCTACCTCAGCCTCCTGAGTAGCTAGGTGTGCACCACCACATCTGATTTTTGTTGTTGTTGTTGTTGTTGTTGTTGAAATGAGGTCTTGCTATGTTGCCCAGGCTGGTCTTGAACTCCCAGCCTCAAACGGTCCTCCAGACTTTGCCTCCCACATAGCTGAGATTACAGGTGTGAGCTAGTTTGCCCAACACCCCCCAAAAATAATTTTTTTTGCAATTATTCCATACCACTTTATTGTAGGTCTTGTGTTTCAAAAAATCTATAGCATAAATAAACTTTCATGTCATAAAATAACTTAGTACAATTTATAATAAAACTTTGAGAATGTAGCATCTCATCAAAATACAATAAAATATTGTTTTAAAATATGGTTAACCCTTTTGGCTTTCCTTTTACTGGAGGGCATATAAACCAAAGACACCTAGACTGTGGCTGTACATGTAAACTTTAACAAAGCGGATTTGGTTTATTTTCATGTAGCTCAACCATCCTAAGGTAATGCACGGTTTTCCTTCCTGCGTGGTTGTCTGTAATTTGCGTTCCGCGTGGCTTGTGTTTGTTTCAACACAGCTTCCTTCTTCATTCTCACCTCCTTCCATCTGCAAAGTCACCTCTCTCCGGGCCCCCAGAACACATAGTTGAACTCACTCAGTCGCTCGGCTTCAGTCTCCGTAATCCTTGCATCAGTGTAGGGAGTAGCTGCTTGAGTAGCTGCAAAGGTATTTCAAAAACGTCAGTGCAATCTGGTCCAGTTATTTTCATTCACGTGCCAGCACCGTTTGGAACCCACTGATCCATGTAGCGACTTTCCCGGCAAAAACAGATGAGTTGACTTAGGGGAGGATCCTTCCATTGTGACGAATGTGGACGCGGCACCGGCACACGGCGCAGGTCGGGGGCTGCGCGGCGCCCTCTCCAGCAGCCGCAGCTCGGCCGGCGGCCCGGGCTGCTGGCGCGCAGGATGTCGACGTCGTTCCCGCCGCAGAGCGCCCGGATCAGGGCGCAGTGGGTCTGCGGCGCCACGTGCCTGTCGTCGTCCTCGTCCGCCGCCCGCGGGCACAGCACCGCGTTGTCGGCTCGACGCTGAGCGGCGGGCCGCCTCGCACCCCGACGTGATGGCGCGCTGACTCAGGGCCTTGCCGAGCACTTCCTCCGGGCGTCTCCCACCTCGTCCATGCTTTCGGTCTCCCGCTGTCCGGCCGAGGATTCCTCCAGAGTCGAACTGCGGCTGCGGGTGGCCGGCCGGGACACGTGGCGTGCGGCTGCCTGCCCTCGGCCCCGACGCCGCGGCGAGCTCCGGCCGGACCGTCTGGCCGCCCTCGCGCGCCGCCCGCTTGCCCCCCCCAATTTTAGTCTGTACGTCTCACATGAAACTCCAGAAAGATAAACCTCTGTTATTTTTTATTTACTTGTGAAAATTAAGCCAGTTCTTATGTAGAGGAAAGCTTCACTCCATTAATGGATGTTAGGCCCCTGTCTTAGAGAAATTTACAGTTTGATGACCTGATGTCTATCTCTTTCTCATTCTTCCACCATCTGATGATGTGATCTTTTAAACTCTTTTTTTTTTTTTGAGTTGGCGTCTCACTCCGTCGCCCAGACTGGAGTGCAGTGGCCGCTCCGGGCCACCGCAGCCTCGACCTGCTGGGCTCCGGCGATCCTTCCGCCTCAGCCTTCCG
>CAUYQG010138952.1:0-33071 GCA_963574415.1 Tarsius wallacei | reverse complement strand
CTCGACCTGCTGGGCTCCGGCGATCCTTCCGCCTCAGCCTTCCAAGTAGCTGGAACTACAGGCGCGTGCTACCACGCCCGGCTAATTTTTGATTTATTGTAGAGATGAGGTCTCGCTTGCCCAGGCGGGTCTCGAACCCGCAGGCTCAGGCAATCCACTCACCTCAGCCTCCCAAAGGCGTGGGATTACAGGCTGAGCCACCGAGCCCGGCTCCTGATACTTTCTTAATTGTTCCTTTTTTTCCTGACCTATCATCTTTCCCTTCTGCTAGAAAGTGGGCACTTTGAGAAAAGAGACCTTCTTCCTCTTTTTCATTGCTTTGTCTTCTATTCCCAGGCATATAAAACGTGCTCAATACATATTTCTGAATAAATACAAGGGGTGCCAAAAATTGTATGCATATACATATACAACTTTTAAAAGATGGCATTAATCAAATAAATGCTAGTGTCACCAAGCAACAGGCAGGGCAGTCAAAGAAAATGGCGAAAGCATAGTGGAGCAAACATCATACTACCCATTGTTATTGTAATTTAATTCAACCTCAAAAAGTAACATATAGATAACATCTCTTAAGACATGTATACATTTTTGTCACCCCCCGTGTATGCTAACCACATAGTGTTCAATTTTTTCAGATTTTGCCAATACTTAGGGCTTGGAATAAAGGAAAATGATTGCTCTCTGAGAGCTAAGCTTTTGAAATAAATCAGGGTAGAGATGTGGAAAGTCTCCTCTAACAGACAGATTGGATCCTAGACCAAGACTTGACTGGGAGCAACACTTAGAGTTAATGCACCTCAAGCAAGAAGGCAACAATGAGAAAGGCGATTGTCAGTCCCCAGAGACATAGAAAAAGGTAAGCCCTTGAAGCAAAGGCTGGCATTGCCCTTGCAAGCAGTGACCAGGAGCCTCTGTCATTGGAATATGAGTCTTCCACTGCCATTGGCAAGACCATTCCCGTTGTGAGCTCAAAGCATGTAAGTTGATGAAGGTAAATACAGCTAATCACACTCACTTTCTTTAAGTCCATGTATGCTGCATAACCTTGTGATTATGTTTGGCCTCCCCTATGGACCTACCTACATGGATAGGACGAACTGGTCACGTGTGCTTTAAGCATCCAGGTTTGGATAGTTATTGATCAGTGTAATTTACTAAAATGACATTCCCTTTAGTACATCAGTCTGGTGTATTATACATTGTCCTCTGAGTGGTAGATTTGTCTTTTGGCTGCTGACAAAATCTGATTTCTGAGCCTTCATGAATGGGTCTTGGTACATTCATTAGGGGACAAAAGTTCTTTTGTAAAACTCTTGGGATACAGACTGTATACCTACTTTAAAAAATCACCTTCTATTTTCCTTTTAAATCACTTACTTAACACAAATATTTTGAACCCCACTATATACTAGGTTCTTTCCTAAGCCCTGGGATCCAGCTGTAAACTCTTACAACGTTTCTGTTGCCTCAGAATTCAAAGTCTAGTAGGAAAGATATGCCATGCACAAGTAATCAAATTAATGAATAAGGTAATTTCAGCAGTGATAAATGCTATGAAAAAAGTAAATTGTGCAACGTAATGGGGGGTCAAGTACATGACAACATTAGTTTCTAGAGTCAAGGGAGGCCTCTTTGAGGGGATGACTTTGAGCTTGGCCTTGAATGGGGCCCATGAGAAAGGAATCATGGGAAAATTATGGGGAGGAGTTTTACTTCTCACCTCTCTAACTGAAATGTCAGATTTTGCTTGAAGATTGGGTGAAAAGGACTCTATGAATCATACTCATAAAACATATTTTCTGAACCTAGAGTTGGGATATTGTCTGTTATGGACTGAATTGTGTCCTCTTAAGGTTTATATGTTGAACTTCTAACCCTAGTACCTTAGACTGTATTTGAAAAGAGGGTCTTCAAAGAGGTAATTAAGTTAAGGTCATTAGGGCAGGCCCTAATCTAAATGACTGGTGTAGAACACAGACTTACACAGAGGGAAGTCTGTGTGAGGACATAGGGAAAAGATGACCATCTACAAGCCAAGAAGAGAAGCCTCAGAAGACACTAGCCTTGCTGAAACTTTGTTCTTGGACTTCTATCCCCCAGAACTAGGAGGAAATAAGTTTCTGTTGTTTAAACCTCTTGGTCTATTTTGTTTTGTTGTTTTGGCCATAGCACCCCTAGCCAATGAATACAGTGTTAAAGAGGAAGGTATTTGAAATTGAGACAGTCACAGAGAATCCAAACCAAATGATCACCAGCCAGCCCAGGTCAGTCATGCTGATGACTCATCCCCAGACCTGGGCTGTGACAGCAACTTTGACACTGCAACCTTCCCTTGGAGACTACTGGCTCCAGTCTTGTTGACTTGGAGCATCGGTGAGGCAGCAACCACCCTTGCTTGTCAGCATCCTTCCCAGGATTTGAACCACTGACCTTACCATCACAAATGAGTCAGATTATAGACAAGTGTTCCTGCTTGCATGCCTGGGCTGTCAGTGTATAATTAACTGTGAGTTACAATAATGATGATGATGATATGAGGTGCTCAAGGGCCTTGGGAATGAGGCCTATAAAAATATAACTTATTATTATTTTTGTCATTACTATAATCAGGTACAGATACCTGGATAAAAAGGCAATTTTTTACTAGCGTAATTAACAACACATGACTATAAAAGTATCTAAAAATCTTTGTTTTTCTCTCTACAGAAATCTGACCATCAAATTATTATAATAATTAAAGAACCTTAAAAGTTCTGTTCAGGACCTGCATGGAGGTGCATACTGCTTTCTTCACTGTACATGTTCTCACTGGCTCCTGTTACATGACTTATGAGAACTGGGCCTTTGGCACTTTGTCTTGGAGACAAGACATTGGAGACATCTGTTTTGGAAAAAGGAAATCATCTATAAAATATAATCAGCCTATAAAGGCACACCTACCAACAATGAGAAAATTCCAGAAGAAGTGGAGTTTGGGCCTTGCACGCTATACCTGGAGAGCATGTCCTATGAATAAGGAGAATTTTATTAGCTGAAAATGTAGTAAAATTCTAAGCCAATTTAAAGGGCGTGTGTAACAGGTGGGGCAGATGTTCTAAGTGGCCATGAAATTGTTTGGAAACTGTCTGGGTAGGAGCAAGGAGAAGACCCAAAATCGTGGGATTTTTCTCTTCTTTCCTCCATCCCTTCTTTCTTTTTTCTTTTCCTACCACCTCCTTTCACATTTTTCTCTTCTTTTCTTTTTCTTTCTTACATTGTGATTAATTTGTAGGGGTTTTAAAGGAATTTAAAAGTAAAATTCCCCAATAAACATCATTACATCTGCCTCCTGAAGATAGGGAAACTGAGGTAAGTAGACTGCCGAACTAAAAAAATTAATCAAGGATGTCCTTCTTCACTTCTCCCTCCATCCTCTCTCTTCTTCAGCCCTACCAGGCTTTGATCACAAGCCAAAGAAGGAATAGAATAAAGCAGATTGCAGAGAGGTCTTAAAGACTGCAGGGAGCTTCAAGCAGATACTAAGGAAGTGTGGTAATTCTGGAAAGTCTTAGTATCTAACTGGTTGTTTCAGTACCTGTGGGTTTGTGAAGAGAGTGAAGCCAGAAACGGAGCAGATCAGTTATAAAAGACTCTGAGAGCTGCAGAGACAGTGCAGTTAGAGCCAGGCGACTCACTCAGACACCCACAGAAAGGGAGCAGAGTCGGTGAACACACTTCATCCAGCAAGCAGACCAGGATGTGGGAGTCTATTTGTTGTCAAGCCTTATTAAAAGCTCCTTTCATTTCTCTGATTTGTTTGTGTTCTCGTCTATAAAGCAGGCTTACCGTGTACATTATGTCTGCACAATTAAACAAATTAACAAAACACATATATGCACCAGGTCATCAAAATATTCCTTTAAACCAAACCTGAAAACCAACTAAGCAAATCAACTGTATCAGAGAACAAATTTCAAATGATCATTTAACAGCATACAGAACCTAAGAAACCAAATGTTTGACTGAACTTCTATTTGTTTTCCCACATCATAAACCGGTTGGTACACAGACATATAAGGGGAACCCCAAAAATCCCGGAATTATTTTTTGGAAGGTGGGCCCCTTGTAGAACAGGCTTCCCCCACTAGGTAACCATTGGCATTGGTGTACCAGCTAGTGTTGTGAGAGGCTGCATTCTGCTTCAGTGAATTTTTTTTTGGAGATTCTTTCAACACGTTTGCCCATTTCATGATGGGTGATTTATGAGTGCACCTGCCCACACTGAGCTGAGTGTTCAGCAGTTTTTGACCAAAAGCAGCATGATCCCCATGTCCTGCACTCCCTATATACCTGATCTCTCCCCAGTGACTTTTTTTTGTTTTCCCAGATGAGAAAAAGTTCTCAAAGGATTTTTGCTGATGTGGAAGAGGTGAAACAAATAGGAGAAGCAATAAAAGGGAACAAAATTGATGAATTCAAAAACTGTTTTGAGCAGTAGAAAAAGCACCTTGATAGATGCATCACATCAAATGAAGAGTGCTTTGAAGATGACTGAAGTTTAAACGTGAGAATAAATGCACAACTTTTAATAAATAAATTCCATTTGTGTGTGTGCGTGTGTGTGTGTGTGTGTGTCCCCTGTATATAAGCCTTGGCTCACAAAGACCCTTGTGTTTCTTATTGTCCCAAGTCTAATTTCATTGTCTCTGGTTTTCAAGGCTTTCCTTAAGTTTGTCCCACCCTCTCTCTCTCACCCAATTTCTTACCACTCCCTAACATTCACCTTTAACTTGAGACAGGCAGGTGTTCTCCTGCCTGTCTTATTCCCATCTCTTTGCTCTTGTTCATGTTGTTTCCTTTTCCTGAAATGAGAACAATGGCCCTATGAGTGTCCCTAACAATTCCCTCCTTCCTTCCTTTCTCTATTCATTCATTTATTTATTCATGTCTTGACTATCAGGCAGTATGTACCAGATGTTGTACAATTTTCCTTCCGGAGAGGGTGATACAAAAGACTAAGTCAAGGTCACTACTTTCTTGACCCCTGCAGCTTTTTCTGTCTAGAAAGGCAGGACAGGAGATGGATACTCATTCAACACCAAAACAGGTCAATAGGTGCTGTGGTGATGTAACCTGTATGTCACTGCTTTCTGTACTACCTTAGCTCCCTAAAAGATTCCTTTCTGGCATTTCTGTGACACACAATTCTCCTCTTTGTGCTCATAACCAAGTCCAGTCAGTGAATATGGTAACCACTCCTTATTCCTCCTTTTCTTCTGGTTTGGTCATAGCCACCAGGTGGGGCTTCAGCCTCTAGGTTCTGCTGCCCCTGTTGCTGGGTATTACTCTTCTGTAGGTGCCCTCCCCATCCTTGCCTCCTCTAGCATAACTGTTATCTCCTTTGTAGCTTTCTTTTGTAAGTACAACGTTCCCTGGTGGAGGAACCCAAGGTAGCTGTTCCCCAACACCTCACAGAAGCTTAAAAGGAAGTAGAATTATTGGGTCATACACACGGCCATCTTGCTCTCTGGTAATCAGACATAAGTCCATTGGGGACTGGAATGGGGACATCCCACCCTATGCAGTGGCTCTTCCTCTGATGAAGAAGACTGTAGTGCCTGGCTCCATCTTTCCTTAGAGTTCTATCCCAGGAAGCCCCTGCTCTCCCTTCTCATTGGATATCCCCAAATAGATCTTATTCCCAGCAATGGGCTCAGCCTGGCACAGTCCAGATCCCTTGGCTGCTTTGGGTACAGCACAAGTATTATGGGTATGGAGTAAGAATATTTTCTGTAAGAATGGAGGAAAAAGTCAAAGAGAAGGTAACAGAAGGCTTAGAAGGAGAAATCACTAGGTGATGAGTGAGGGAAATCAACTCAGGCAGAACAAGCAGGGTGCTCAAACACAAAGCTCTGGAAGACCATGAGAAGAAGCAGCCATGACTGGCCATGGGCTGTGTTTTAGCAAAAGAAAGGAGCTGAGGGTGGGAGGTAAAGTCGCAACTGGACTAGAAAGACCCTTATCACTCAGTGTAAAGCATTTGGACTTGGGAGGTGTGAGTGCCAAGGCAAAACAGTCAACATATATATTTTTGAATTTAAAATGCCTGACTTTATGCCATGATTCAAGTTTTATACATGCCCAGATTCATTCTTGCTGTAGTTGCATTCTTTTAAATATATTTCTTTCAGTGTGTGAATTCTATTTTTTCAAACTTTATTATAAGATCTCAATAATAACATATAGAAGAAAAATGGACTTTGCTTAAATTTACTTGTGCATGCCTTGATTTTCCAACAAATGAAAGAATACTCTCCTAATTCCTGAATTTAAAAATTGTGCAGAAAAAAAAGGTCAAAGCCAAAATGTTAGCTGTGGGTTTCCACCCATGCTGTGTAAACTGAGTTATCTCCAAGTTCCAGGTGGCATGATGAGGCCTTTTCAACTTCATCTTGAGTGGGGTCTATTCATTTTACTTACCTTCACATCTCAGACCATACAGAAGAAGGCACGTCTCTTAGTCAAATGCAAGGATTCAGTAATCAGCATTTATTAGATACTTTTGCTATTCATTATTGATGAGGTTATTGAGAGTAGGGGCCAGGTCTTCTACTTCTTTTGTTATTTTCACATGAACCAACGCAATGTTTTGCACCTTGTTGGTTCTCAGGAAAGCCTCGCTGCAGCCGGGCAGGTGGATGGTGGGACAAAGAAGTGACCTGCAATACTAAAAGATGCAATAGTCAACTAGGTTTGAGTATGAGTCGCTTTGCTTTGCTGGTTGTGTGTTCTTAGAGAAGCTGAAAAATCTCTCTCAATGTCACCAGCTGTAAATTGGACATAATAATATCTACCCTAAAGACCTGATAAGAGCATTTAATAGGATAATCTATGAGCAATGCTGGACATGTAGTAAGCAGTGGACTGCCTAAAAATCAACAACAAACAGAAATTGAATCTGAAAATGTCACAACGAACCCTAGAGATAAGAACAGCAACTCTTAAATTTTTTAAAAAATAGTTTATTATTGCTTAATTTTAATACCTTTGGGGAATACAAATAGTTTTTGGTCTGGGCTTTAACCCACCCCACCTGTGCACATTGTATCCAATAGGTAATTTTATTTTGTCTCTGCCCCTTCCCCTGCCCCCTTCTGAGTCTCCAGTGTCCATTAGTCCACTCTCTATGTCCCTATATATCCTTAGTTTAGCTCCCACTTATAAGTGAGAACATGCAGTGTTTCGTTTTCAAGAACAGCAATCCTCTTTTTAAAAAAGTCATCCATATCTGTACAACAAAATCTAGACAATTTTGGCTTATTGAGAACTTCACTGTGTTTCTGTATGTCGCCCAAGGAAATTTCTTCCTCCACCTTTCCCCCCAGCTCTGAGTAATCCCTTCAGATGGTACCAGACCCTTGCATCCATATCTGGACGTTCAGCTTCACCCTAGTGCAGGCACATTCCTCTACTCCTTCTGGAAAAGCTACCTAGAGGTGAGAAAAACAAGTGCCCCTACCTACCCCTGGAGAAGACATTCATGGTTTGCCTAGGTAAGCTGTTTCTGTGTGTGTTCTGTCCTTTGAACAACAATCACCAGATCTATTTCTCCATCCCACGTTTGTGGGAGGGGAGGGTGAGGCCTGGGCAGACATTGCAGGAATCAACCTGAGGCCCGTTGCCTCGACAGTGCCCCTATGAACTTAGGGTTCGTAACAACCAAATGTTTGAACAGGTTTGCTCTGAGATGAAACTGAAAGAACTGCCAATGTAATGAGTAGAATTCTGAAATAATCTGGGATTCTGGGGTCAGGACCTCCTTGCTTATTCTGGGCCTTGTTTTCAGCTAGCTCCTTTTTCTTTCTCCCGTTGCTCATACTTTTAAGAGACAGGGGCTCCAGCTATCCCAGAGCACTTGTCTTCATTAAGGACCCACGATAAGCTAATTCAGATGAAAGAGTTCATGATGTAAGGGTTTACCCCTGCTAGGAGGTATCGTAGCTACCTCACGTTCAATTCAACAATTATTTGTCAAACCTCTATGTTACTCAAGCTGAGTGCTGGAGATACAAAGATAAAAACAAGGCAGAAGGTTCTGACACTGTTGTTCAAGAGTCTACTAGGAGAAAATAGTCATATGTAAGTAATTTCAAAACGATATTGAAAGTGTGTGTGTGTGTGTGTGTGTGTGTGTGTGTGTGTGTGTGTACACACTCTACAAAGAAAAGGCATTCGTTTTTAGATGACCTAGGGAAAGAGGATGATGCATGTCAAGTAGAACTGAAATCTCCGAGGGTGGAACCCTGGGAGCCCTGAAGGCGGAGGCTGGGCCATCTCTTTCGCCCTGTGTGGGAGCACTGGGCACAGTGGCAAGCCCAGTATTTCCCCATTATAAACTGAGCTCATAAAAGCCAGTGCCTGCCTGCCCACCTCACCATGAGGGTGGAGAAAGCTTCCTGAGGACACGTAGTCACCTCCCAAGGCAGCAAGGAGCCATCTGTTACCACAGCACCCACATTAACACTTTCAGCTCCTGCAAAGGTGTTGATTCCATGCCATGGAAGAACACCAGGCAGCAAGTCAGAACACCTGAGTTCCAGGTGGGCACTGTGCCTACGGTGGAAAGGCATGGAACCTTTCCGAGCCTTTGTTTCCTGTTCTTGGACTAGATGACATCTACCCTGTAAACTATGCAGATAAAAATGAGATTATAAAGGTGAAAGCAATTGAAAAAATAACACTAGTGCTCTGTAATAAAATTTTATTAATAGTTAGTTAAAGCAGATAGGCGTGGTGACTCATGTCTATAATCACAGCTACTTGAGAGGCTGAGGTAGGAGGATTGCTTGAGGCCAGGAGTTTGAGACCAGCCTAGGTAACATAGCAAGATCCAGGCTCTTAAAAAAAATTAAAAAAATTAGCTGAGAACAGTTGGCATAGGCCTATAGTTTCAGTCACTCAGGAAACTGAGGCAGGAGGATCACTTGAGCCCAGGAGCTCAATACAATGAACTATGATTGAATGTCTGCACTCCTTGTCTTTACAAAAATAAAATCAAAAGTCATTTGCTGCTGGGTGCAATGGGTTATGCCTGTAATTCCAGCACTTTGGGAAGCCAAGGCAGGAGGATTGCTTAAGCCCAGGAGATCAGCCTAGATATCATAGCAACAAAAAAGGCATGGTGCCACATGCCTGTAGTTCCAGCTACTTCAGAGACTGAGGTGGAAGAGTCGCCTGAGCCCAGGAGGTCAAGGCTGTGCTGAGATCATGCCATTGTACTCTGGCCTGGGTGACAGAGTGAGACCCCAATGCAAACAAACACAAAAAAGCATTTGTTGAGTATCTACTGTGCTCCTAGATTTTGGCTAGGTGTTAAATACAGCCTGTTGGTCCAGTAGACTACCATTAACAAAGTGACTTTTTTCTAGTTTATCTCATACACAGAAATTGTCAGCATGGAGTACAAATAGCAGAGAAGACATCATTGGCTTGATGGTTAGGGACTGCTGTAGTTCTATCACTGATTTGCTGTGTGATAGCAAACAATTGCCTTCACTTTTTTGAACCTTGTTTTCCCAATGTGTAAAATAAAGTTTTTTACTGATTCCTCCTGATGCCTCTTTCCTACTTTCCAGTGATACCTTTTCTTCTGACCGTGGTGTTAGGATGGGCTTAATAAACTAATGCACATTAAAATAGCAAAGATTACAAATAACGTGCTACTTTTTAGGGGGCAGCTAACCCAAAGAAAAGACACTCTAGTAGCTGAATATCAGATATAATAGGCCAATGGGAGAATAATTTGGGAGTGGAAGTCATAAGGTTGGCCTTGCTGACACCTATTTTTTGAGAATTCCGGGTGGGGTTATCAATTGGAGAGAAAGCCACCCCACGTGGATGTTACATTGCATTATTGCCAATCAACTCTGCCAGCTTCTCCTAGAACGAGGCCAGTAGGAAAACTCTCCAAGGCAGAGTCTAGGAACACCTTACATTTGTAACCACTTTTATTCTTTAAAAAGTACTCTCAAACGCATCATCTCTCTGATCCTCATAACAAGTTCATGCATAGTCAAGGCATCATAATTGCCATCCTATTTAGGAGAGGAAGAAAAATGGTCCAGGAAGATCAGTGATTAACTTGACTTCACAAAGTAAGACAGTGGCACTGCTGAAACTGGAAACCAGGTGATGTCACTTCTGGTCTAGAACTCTCCGTGGGATCTTGGCCAGGGAGAAACGAATGTGTCCCAGAGGATTAAAACTACTTGTGCATTGCTTAGAATAACAACAGTAACTTTTAAAGGGACGGCCATTGCTATAGTGTGATTTCTCAATAGATGTTTGTGAGTCAATAAATAAAGCTGTCATAACCAGCTGAATGCAGTGGCTCATACCTGTAATCCCAGCACTCTGCGAGGCTGAGGCGGGAGGATTGCTTGAGGTCAGGAGTTCAAGATCAGCCTGGGCAACATAGAGAGACCCTGTGTCTACAATTTTTTTTTTTACAAGAAGCTGCCATAACTGTGGCTGAGAAAAATTCTGGGGTAGACCCAACAGCTAAATAGGGGAATGCCTCTGTTTTCCTTATTAGCTTTTTGTTTGTTTGTTTGTTTTCAGTTCTGACATTGCCTGCTAGTAAAGCAGAGAGGAAATTCTCTACTTAGGAGCCCACATTTGTCAACTCGATTCCCTAAAAATTCAGTCACATGATTTAGATGGAGTCTTGACATTCACTTTATAAACAGGAGGTCTCATCAGCTGGTAAGTCCATGTAGAACATAGACTAAGCATACTCGGTCATCCAGGCTGATGCTGCAAAGATGCAGACAACAGAGGTTTTTCTTTTTCCACATGAAATCTAGAGTCTCTTTGGGAAGATAAGCAATGATCATTTTAATTTCTATGAGAGAAGAGTTGAAAACTATGTAGCATTAGTAGCAAAATATAAAAACAAAACACATAGCTATGCACCTTACTATTTTAAAATCAAGCACAAAATGAAGTGTGTGTGTGTGTGTGTGTGTGTGTGTGTAGAAGGGATACAGCAAACAAACCTGTCTATAGAATAGAATCAACATTAACATGAAGCATATTTTTCTACGTGATGGTTAATTTTATGTGTCAGCTTGGCTTGGTCACAATATCCAGATATTTGATCAAACATTCTAGGTGTTTCTTTGAAGGAAGTTTTCAGCTGAGATGAATACTTCAATCAGTGGACTCAGTAAAGCAAATTACCCTTCATGTTGTGGGTGTGCCTCATCCAATCAACTGAAGGCCTTAATGGAAAAAAGATCACCCCTGAGGAAGAGGGAATTCTGCCAGCAGGCTGCCTTCAAACTTAAGCTACAACATCAACTCTTCTTTAGGTCTCTAGCCTGCCGGCCTACCCTGCTGATTTTGGACTTGTTAGCCTCCACAATTGTGTGAGCCAACTCCTTAAAATAAATCTTTTCCTCTCTCTCTCTCTCTCTCCGCACACACACACGTCCCATTGGTTCTGTTTCTCTGGAGAATCCTGACTCATACATTCTCCCACTGTCCTTAGAATGCCCTGTCTTATGTAATTACCTAGAGTCCCAATATAGTATAAGATCACATCTCTCCTTGTGGGGTGAGGTCCTTTGTGGGTTGCATATTTGAGATGGGGTGGGGGTTGGGAGAATTTCTGGACTCATTTCTCTCTTTTTGGGTCACTTTCTCTGCCCTCTGGTTGGCTGCTGAGATTGACCCCCTCAATGGGGAGGGAGGAGGAAACAGGGCATAATAAGTCTCCATGTGAATGACTGTTGTAAGCTAGGTCAGGCCCTCTGATCCTGGCTGATGTTTCTCCCATTCTATTTCTTGTGAGCACTTTCATGGGATCTCAAGAGGCTCCAGACCCTGTGTCTTGAATGGCCCTGACATGGGTGATGCCCTCCTTTTGGCTGACTGTTCCCCTCGAGCCCCTGTTCTCCAGGGATCCAGTTCACAAAGGACCCAGACCTCTTGAGCAGGACTTAAATTGACTCTAGGCTGCTCTGCCTCCTGGGTGGGGCGGGGGGGGCTTCCCATTGGGTTAATAGCATGCGGTGATACAGCATTGACCTTATGCCAGGCACCCCTTTAAGCATTTCACATATATTAACCCATTTGATTCTCACACTGATTTTTATGAGGTAGGTACTTTTATCATCTCTGTTTTACAAATGAGCCCCCAGAGAGTATAAACAACTTACCCCAAACCAACAGCTGCTAAATGTTGGCACTTTAGACCTGAACATTCGTGCTCTGGAGTTCATGCTTTAAGGCACTAGGCTCCACAGGAAATGGGATGAGCATTTTGACCTGCATATTTACCCCATGGCAGAAACATCTCCTTGGTTAGGATCCTGCTTTTAGATTTTTTGGGTGGGATCCACGCTGTTTCCATATCCCAGGGGACTCTCATCAGCTGTCTAAGTGATCTCACTGAAGACCCCTACCCTGCCTCAACAACAAGATTTGAGTTGGGGGACAGTTCCTATTTTCTTCCAAAGGAAATTTTCTTGTCGAATCTTTTCTCTCTTCTCAGTCTTTTACATTTTTCCAGTGGGTAAGGGGCTCAAGGGATGTGAAGGCAATTTATAGCTCATTTGCTTTGAAAATTCTGCATCGAATGGTCCAGTCCACATTTTGGATTTTCACATCCACGGTATTTCGGTATCTCTGTTGAAACTGCAATTTTTACATCTTATTATATGTACATATGCATATTATATATATAAAGTCTTGATTGTGATGTATGTAAGTACAAATGGTAAACAGTTCACATAAATGACTACGATTGGTATGAAGCAACACAGTTTTTTCATTTTTTTCTTTTTTTACTTTGTGAGTTCTCAGATATATATAGCTTTCCCTGATTCTATTATCTTTATCTTCATCCTCTTTTTCATCTCACACAAGCTCACACAACATAAAGCCCAAGGTCATGGGTATTAATCACTTATTTCTTTATGCTATCAAGATGTTTCCCTCTTGGTTCCTTCCCACTGACTCTCTGTTTCCCTGAGGGTGGGGTGCGATCTTGGTGGTCCCAAGTTCTTGTGTGGAGGTTCCATGTATCATAGACCTCTGGTCCCATTCTCTAGTGCTGAACCACACTGTAAAGGGATACATGTATACGTGACTGGACATCCTAGCCCATATGTCCTCTCTTAATCCATATTCCCTGTTAACATTGCCTCTTGGCGATCTTCCAGGGCCTATGGGTATGCATACCAATGGCATCATTTGTCATCAGAAGAAGGGTCTTGAAAATGGGTCTGAGGTTTTTGGGGCAGGACTTTTTTGGGGTGCTGGGTACTTGTGGGGAAAGACAAGCCAGAGAAGGTATAGCTCTGAGCCCCAAAGCATAGTGTTGGGGCCTCTTGTCCTGCCTGAGGGTAGTACTGGTTGCTGGTGACATCTATTGATGCCTGAAGTGCCTCCCCATTATTATGCTGCCTTAAATTGCACCCATTAATTCCCAGAGTGACACCACCCCTATTGATTTAGATCAATAGAGCCTCAGCAGGTTGCAGTAGAAAGATGGCCTGGGGATGCAGCCTTTGCAGGTTAGGAGAGTTCAGATAGCCAAACACTCTCTGCATGCCACCCATGGAAAGCTGTGGTTAAAGAGAAGAGGCAGAAAATTAAGTGGAGACCATGGACATTCCCACAGGTTGAGGTTTTATTTTTTATTTTTTCTTATTTTTAGAGTTGTTTCATGACATGATTTGAGCTCATGGAAAATTATGCAGCCACAGGCCAGTCCTGGAAAAACCTATCCTGACCCTCGTGGGTCTTCCAGTTTTGAAAGACTTTATTCACATGTCTAGACAAGTTAACTTGATGTTAACCATCGTACTTCACAAGAACCAAACTCTCAATCCATTTACAGTTTTTATTACCCACATATATCCTAAGGCTTAAAAGATTCAGGAAGGGAGGTCAACATCATTTAAAAATGATCAGAGATGCGGTATCATAAAAGTCGCTAGTCAGTATCTTTTGGCTGGGGAATGCCTGGACTGTGGTTTCTTCTGGACCTATGTGAAAGGTCAGAAAGACACATTCCATCTCAGATTTCCTTGGCCACCCATCTTCCCCTTCACTCTCTATCCCTAGCTTGTCTCCCCACCTGGGTTTCAATCGAAGCTGAAATGATTAACGAGGTTTTTTGAGTGTATGTTTGGTATCAGTAGAAATTTGCATATTGGCATCAGTAGAAAGATCGAGGTTGGACGGAGATTTCTCCTCTGTGGCTGTCAGAAGTGTGAAACTAAAACGAGGCTGAAGACTGTTTATGGAAGGAAGGGAGGGAGCAAGTACCACTGTATGTTCAGAGGGAGCACGGCTTGCTCTGCACCAGTTGGGTGAGATTTCCAGCATTAATGCAGGGACTTTGGTTTTAATCATGAACTACGAGGGGTGGAAAAATGTGTTCATCACAACCGCTGTGTTGATTATTAGCGAGGCTGAGCATGGTGCTAATAGCCAAGCTTTAAATATGGATGACCTTCTTGTAGCTTTCTTGTGTAGCTGGTAGAGCAAAGATACTGGTAAACCACACTTAACTTAATAGACCTCAATTGTTATGCCATAAACATTATGCAGCTGAAAACTCTTTTTGAGGTGTGTCTTTGCATGTCCATTTATTTGCTATTGATAGGTTTCACAAAATGGTCAAATGTGACAACTCCATGTGGCTTATACCTCAGAGCTTGATTATAAAATCAATCTCAGAAGGGCTTTGGTCTTTGCCTGCATTGCTGTTGCCACTTCTGACCCATACTGGGTGTTTGGTGGTATTGAGTCTCTTGGGAGAAAGTTAGCATGAGGACTCAGCTTGGCTTGCTTCTTCTTGATCTTGACCTCTGTCCCCCTCTGTCCAGGGAGCTAAGGTCAGGGAATCAGAATCTACCTGTAGTGTTTGGTTGAAGTCTGCTGGTTTCCAAGTGAGTAAGGCTTCCTGAGAGTCTGGGCACCGTTCACAGTGAGAATGGAAGCAAAGGGCAGAGGCTGCCACTGAACATCAACTATCCCCAGGGTCACAGGCAAAGGAGTGACCTCTACATGAGGGTTTTCTAAACTCTTGGTATTGACTCATTAGCAGATTGTAAAATCAGTTTAATGGGTTGAGCCAACATTTAAAATAACTGAAAATGATGAGAATAGAGTGCAACACACATGGCAAGGATAAATATTGTTCCCTGAAATTTTATTTTAGTTTTACATATATTTTATATACCCATATGCATATACACATAAATATAATGCATTGCGCTGTGATACAAAATGTTTTATTTAAGGATGTGGCAAAAATGTTTGACAGTCACTACTTTTTATGATAAGAAACAATGACAAAATTCACATACCACAAAGTGATTTTACAAAGATACACACACACACACACACACACACACACACCACAGACTTAGCTGCCTTCCCCCAAAGCAGCACACAAACCTTGTGCATTAAGTTGCAAATGTGGATAAAGTCAGGTTGAAACCATGTCCTCTTCAGATTCATAAATCCAAGCAATTAGAGATTTAGAACAGGGCTGTTATGTCCCTGGGCTAAAAACTAGAGTTAATATTGGGATCCGTTATTGGGATGCAAAAGATTGAGTCTTGGTAAACTGCCATCTAAAGTGCAGGGGCATTCTTGAGGCCCCTTCTCATCATCCGAGAGCCAGAAAAAGGAAATGGGAGAAAGGGAAAGATTTTAGGGAAAAGTGAAGTTATCAAACACTGCTGCCCTTAACGCTGAACCCTGAGCAAGAAGTGGAAATAGATAATGAAAGACAAAGAAGAAAAGATCCCTTTGTAGTCAGTGGCACTGTTTCTGTAAATTTCTAGATGAGGCGTTCATGCCAGGCTCTGTCTCCCTAAATGCTACAGCACTGAACCTTGTGAACACGGCTTCCTGAAGCTGCTGATGCCATAATTAATCTGACAAAGTAGCTACCCTGAAAGAGAAGAAAGGATGCTTAGCTTGGTCCAATGGGGTATGTCAATGAATAATGGGATGAAGCTAAGAGAAGGTAAAATTGGGCTGAATATCCAGGAAAAAAATTACCTAACAGAAAGGTCTATTAGACAGTGGAGTGGTCTCTCCAGGGGGACGGTGGCAGGGCTGGTGGTGCTGGAATCATTTACAAGTCAGCTGCTGAAAGCCCCTGAGAGTATGCTGTGGGGAACAGGACTGAGTTGACAAGAGAGTGGACAAGATGACCTCAAAGGTCTTTTCCATCTTAGTGTCTACGATTTTGTGATCGTCTGCTTTCTACGGGAGAGCTACAGCTTCGGCTACTCTCTGGGGCCTGGAACACATGAAATAATTGTTAGTAACACACACGACGATGAAACATTTTCAAGGAACCATCCATTCCTGGCCATCTTTTTCCATTCAAAACCGGCTGGAGAGAAATGAACAGGATAAAGGCAACAAGAAAGAAATTGGAGTTTATTGTTCTCAAAGCCGACTTTATTATTTTAGTCTGTATTTATTCATTCAAAATATTTGATCAAATGCAAAACTATTTTTAAAGGCTGCATTTAAACAGAAAGGCAGTTTCTTTCGGACTGTACTATACTAAATGCCTTATTTTTCAACAGGTTGCTTCAGTATTGTATAGAAAGAGCCTGTTTTAGGGACTGTTTAACAGATGAAACGAGTTCTTGGATAAGAAGCATTGTTCCATCTGCAACATGGTTAGAACTCTTGTACATTTGCATTTCTGTGTTTCAGAATTATTCAGGCAATAAATTACTCAGGATGTCAACCTTATGCTGAAACAGAAATGACCTACTTTGTGAGGATCTTGTGTATTTTAAACTTAACCTTGTGCCTTTTCTTCAACTGAGAACAAGAGAAAGTGAGTTAAGATCATAAGTAAGTAAGCACGATCCCAAGGAAACCAGAAGTAGCTAAAGTGTGTCAAGCTCTTACTACGTGCAGGACATTGTTCTAAGGATTTCATGTACATTTACTCATTTAGTTTCTTGTAGCAGCCCCAGGGGTGGTGCTATTATTACAGTTGAGGAAACTGAGGCACAGAGAGGTTAAAAATGTTACCCAAGTCACAAATCTAGTCAGGTGCAGAGTGTGGGTTTGAATGGGTAGTCTGAATTCAAAACCTATACTCCTAACCATTATTACTTGACTTTTTTTCTAAGTATAATTTCTTACTTCCCTCAAGAACAATGATGAGGGCAGGGATTTTGGCCTGTCTTGTTCACTGATGCATCTCCAGAGTTCAGATGGCTCCTGACACATAGTAGGCACTCAATACATTTTGGCTAAAAGAATGAATGGAAGTTGGTATTGGCAATTTTGAGGTTTTCTTTTTTTTTTTTGAGTTGGAGTCTCACTCTGTTGCCCAGACTAGAGTGCAGTGGCCGCTCCTGGCCACTGCAGCCTCGACCTGCTGGGCTCCAGCGATCCTTTCACCTCAGCCCTCCGAGTAGCTGGAATTACAGGCATGTGCTACCACGCCCAGCTGATTTTTTGATTTATTGTAGAGATGAGGTCTCGCCAAGTTGCCCAGGCGGGTCTCGAACCTGCGGGCTCAGGCAATCCACTCTCCTCAGCCTCCCAAATCGCGGGATTACAGGCTGAGCCACCGAGCCCGGCTTTGAGTTTTTCAATGCCAAGTTCATTTACTACAAATTTGCTGACTACAGGAAAAAGTCAACTCTTTGTCTCAACTTCTGGTCATCTCAACAATTTCTTAGCTTCAAATGTTTTCCTCCAGGATACTTTCTGTGACCTTTTCAAATCCCTGTCCTTAATATGAAATACAGAAACATCCTACGTTCCCTTACCATTACAATTTTCACACTTTACTTTCATTATTTGTTTAGTTTTCCATTTTCCTGGTTACATTGTAAACTTTATAAGGGCAGGGTCTGTGCTTTGCCCACCTCTGAAACTACAAACCCAGTGCTGGACTGGACACAAGGAGCTCTACTTGTAGAGAGTTGTTGAAGGACTGATTGAAAGAGTGCTTTTCTACTTTTTATTTACACAAAACATTCACATTCTATATTAGCTATCTATTGCAGAATAACAAATTACTGCAAAACCTAGTGACTGGAGACAATAATATATAGTTATTGACTCTTAAAATTTCTGAGTGATCTGGTAAGGGCCTCTCATGAAGTTTGAGTCAGCTCTCAACTGGGGCTGCAGTCATTTGAAGGCTTGGTGGATGCTGGAGAATCTACTTCTGATTGTTACTGGGAGGCTCGGTTAATTTTCACGTGGGCCCCTCCAAAGAACTTCTTGAGTGTTTTGATGATAGTTTGGTTGACTTCACCCAAAATGAATGATGTAACAGAATATAGTAGATGCCGTAATGGCTCTTATGAGTAGTCTTGGAAGTCACACACAGAATGACCAAGGCAGGTTCAACTGGGGGCCATATTGAAGACTGGTTACCACACATTTCATTTTATATCTTCTCTTCCCATCAAGCTTGTGATATATACCCATTTTTACATATGAAGAAGCTGAGGCTGAAAGTGACTTATATAAGATCCTAGCCTGTACTTAAATCAAAGATTTTTTCTTTCGAAGTTGTGTTCTTTTCAATATGTCATAGCTGTATGACTAACTGAATAAGTTATGTATAGCTTCGAGAAAACCCAAGATATAAAAATCAAAATACCAAGTTAGAAGTATTATTTGTATTTAAAAGGATTTCCATACAGTAAGATTATTTAAATGGCATATTCAGACTGATTCAATTGATCAAAATGAGTTTTAACATGAATTTTGGAGACATATTTATTGGACAATGAAAAATATACGATGGAAAATGTGTGGGGATTGGAAACAATCACACTGGATTGTGAGCTTCTGGAAGGCAGGGATAGAGACAGGTGTATCTTCAACACCAAGCCTGGGATCTAGTCCAGAAGATGCTTTCAATGAAAGTTTATTAAATAAATGAATGATTATGGCAAAACATCTGTAGCTACAGTTTCTTAAGAAGATTTTAGTATATAAAAATTGGACATTTTAAGAATACATTTTATTCTTATTTTATAACTAACAGTCTACTGAGCTTTATATTACTAGACTACCTAAAACTCATTTAGATATTAGTATTGGCCCAATGCAACACGCTTTGAAAGCGTTCATCCCTGCTAATTTACAAGACTGAAAAACTGACAGATGTTTAGTGGAAACAAAGAAAAAGGTAAAAAAAAAATCTAATCTAAAGAGTGAATAAAAGACCTGGTTTTCAGAACATGTAGGCAAATCGGATGGGGTTTATTTTCAGACTCAATTAACTAACCAAACCAATATCCTAAATCAAATTTTTTTCCATTGATAAAAAGATACTGAGAATTTTTTAAAATAATAAAATATATATTTTTTAATGCATCACATTCCAATTGGGCTGAAGACTTGAGGAGGTTCCTATCAGATTTTTTTTTTTTTTAAACAATCAGGAGACTAATGCATTCTGATTTGAACACTATTGCTATTCATAAATATTTTCTAAGGAAAGGTGAACAGACATGCTTCTTTGAAATGATTTCTTATCAACTCTTGTCTGCAAACTTAGTGGGTCATCAGGCTTATGCTAGCATGGTTGTTAGTGTAAGCTCATATAGGAGATCAAAGTATGGCAGGAAATAAGTAAAGAGCAGAGAGTTAAAGCAAGACATGTGTTGAATAACTACGGTTAAGGACAGGAAGGTTAGCGGTAGAACCCTAACCGCATAGACAGTCTGACATGAATATTTTACCTTTATACAGTTTACTTTTGTGATGGTAGTAATGTGAAACGAGTTCTGTTTATCCTAGGTAAGATAGTATAGATGTATATTTGCAAGTGTAAATTTCTCAGCTAAGTTTTGTGCATGGATTTGGTGTTAGTCATTCTTGTGTCTAAATAAGCCTGGTTATGGTCTGAAAGCAGATGCATCCACAACAAAAATGGTAAATGCATACCACCTGAGACCCATACCACTGCATACATGGGAGGCGTTTATTACTGAGTCATTGGTTGGGGTTTGCAAAAGAGTAAGAGATTGGCAAACTTGGAAGACCTCAAAATTATCACCCTTAAGAGGGAACTATATAACTAACAATGCATAGAAATATATCTTGATAAATCACGAACTTATTTGTTATTGCAAAAGATGGTAATCGACTCATCTGAGGAGTTATAAGGACATTTGCGTTTTTATATAAGTTGTTGAGGATTGTCCTTGAATGTTTTGAATATAAGAGGGAGGTGTTCCATGGTGAGCAGGTCTGTGCAAATCTACCCCCAAAGACCAACGAAGATGAGAGGCCAAAGAAAGAAGAAGATGAGAGGCCAAAGAAAGAAGCTGAGAAATCCAGCTGCTCAGAAAGAAACATTTCATAGAGACTTATGGGCAGAAGCCATATCACAGATGGCCACGAGACAAGATGGATTCCCATGCTGTTATTATCCCCCAGATCTGGGGCCATTATACCATAGGGAATTTGCTTAAGGGCAGGATTTATGGTAAATATGTATTTATGATAACATCAAGGTTTTGAGATTTATGGTAAATACAAGAAAGTAGAAATCTTAAATGCATTTCCAGAACTGGAAGTCAATATGGTGGATTAGCATCCAAGATGAATTTGCTTCAGCCTCTACTTATATAATGAGGATTTAAAAAATTTTGTTAGTTATTTTTTTAAAACCAATAACATTTAACAGATTAGCTCCTGTTTTTATGTAAAATCTATTCAGTAGAAAGAACCTTTCAGGACACTTATTCCAACCCTCTCCCCATTTTACAGTTGTAGGAAATAAGCCTCAGATTGATGAACTAATTCACTGAAGTTGACCAAGCTATACAGGGCAGCTAGTGAAACTGTTGCAGTCTTAGTTGGCCATTCCACTCATATAAGCAGAGCCTCTGTAATGAGGGCATGGAGTGAGCAGATTTCAAAATCTCTTCAACTCTAAGATCCGATGCTTCTCTCTAACTCATCATGAACTTTTTGATGTTACAGTTTGTGTATTTTTTGTCTCCACTTACTAGAATGTAAACTCATGAGAGCTAGGTCTGTATCTGTTTTGTTTTCTACTATATTGCTCTTATTTATTGAGGAAATAGTACATATTCAAGAAAAAAAATGTTGAAGAATGAGCTGAGGTTCAGAATCTTTGCTGGTAGCTGCCACCAATGCAATGGAGTTAGTTTTCTAGAAACCCATGCTGGACAGATTGCAAGGCTGCCCCCATGATCCTTACCTCCTTCTACACCTTTGTGTAATCCTCTCTCCCTGAGAGTAAGAGCGATCTGGAACTTGCTTCTACCAACAAAATAGGAAAAAGGTAATGGAATGTGTGTGATTACAAGTACATAATTCTATTACATAAGATTGTAATAGCTGTCTTGCACAATTTTCCCTTGCTGACTTTGAAGAAGCAAGCTGCCATGTTGGGAGTTGCCTATGGAGAGGGCCACTTGCCAAGGAACGGATAATAGCATCTGGAGGACAGCCAGCTAAGGCCTCAGTCCAATGGTCTTCAGTCCAAGAAATTGAATGCTGTCAACAACCATGTGAACTTAGAAGTGTACCCTTCTCCAGTCGAGCCTCAGATAAGACCCCAGCTCTGAAAATCCCTTGATGGTAGCCTTATAGAGAAACCCAGTTAAGCTAAGCTATGCCTGAACTCCTGATTCATAGAATTTGTGAGACGGTAAATGTGTGCTGTTTTAAACTGCTGTTGTAAATTGTTATCTAGTAATAGAGGAATATTATATAATCTATTTACCACTCCTCATCTTGTGGTAGGGGGCTTTTAGAAAATGCTTCAAAACATATATTACAATTAAAATGTTTCAGTTTGTTAATATGAAACGCCATGCTCAGTACCTGCAGCTAAAACCACAAGCCCCTTCCTGTAAGCTGCGATCAGTGCTTGCAGTCAAAACCACAAGCTTGTGCTATTGTTACAAAAAGTACAAAACCTTACACCATGAAAAACCCCTTCCCCCCAAAGCCAGTGTAAAAACCTATGTAAGCTGAGACCCGACTGCGATCAGGACCCAGCCTTTGTGACTGAAGTCCGCTGGGCCCAACGCCGGCGTTCCAATAATAAACGCAGCTTCCTGATTATCAGCCTCGGTGTCAGGGTTTCTCAGGATTTGTTTTCCCACAACAATCTAGATACTTTTTTTTTTTTTTTTTTGAGTTGGAGTCTCACTCTGTCGCCCAGACTGGAGTGCAGTGGCCGCTCCCGGCCACCGCAGCCTCGACCTGCTGGGCTCGGACGATCCTTCCGCCTCAGCCTTCCGAGTAGCCGGAATTACAGGCACGTGCTACCATGCCCGGCTGATTTTTTGAGATACTTTTTTTTTTCATTTGGATAGTCACACAATTATACTCTAACCCAGGTTTGGAGTACCCTAAATTCAACACCATAATGCGGAAGAACACAGCTCTGTTTTGAAAGTGAAAAGGTTTAGTTTCAGTGTGAGTTCTGTTGACTCCATAGGATTCAGTGTTCAGCTCGTCATAATCTACTGGTACTTATTCATGGAAGTCAGAGTTCTTCTTTCTTCACTTCTGCTCAGTTGGTTTGCCAACATTTAAACTAATTCAGAAGAGAAATTGGGCATGGAGTCAGAGTGGGAGCATATCTGAGTATCTTCTGTTTATATATAAAAATGGTTCTCAACATTTTGATTGGTAAATTGGTTACTTAAGTTCCATTTTACAAATCAAGCAGTAAGTGAGTAGCAAAAATGCCACTCACTAAAGTTTTTTAAAAAAAATATTTAAAATGGTTTGTTTGTGTAGACTGTGTGTGTTAGTAAGGGTTGACAAAGCCCTTAAAGAAATAAAGCCAGTCAAATGAATTTTTTTAGTCTAAATGATCTTACTGATTTTTATCACTAAATTTTATGGGTTTGACAGTTTCTTTGTGCAGTAAGATTGTGCCTTTGAATTTCAAAACCAAATATAAATAAAATAGATTATGTGTAATTTTGCATTTGTCCTATCTCTATTTCTATGAGTAATTGATGATATCAATATCTTCTACTTTACAAAATCATTGTTGTTTAGTGAAATTGGCTTTATATCAAATCTCAGATTTTTAACTGGTTCTATAAAATGTTACTTGGATATTCATAAAAGTTACTAAGTAATGAGTTGAAAATGTTATATGTAAACGATGCTAATTGGTGACCAGATCTGTGGGCTCCTCCAGATACACTGAGTATGCTTTTGCAATTACTTTAGAACTGCAAGACTCTTGACAACACTTTTTAAAAATTATCATCTCTTTTATCTCTACTCTAGATGAAGGAACACATTTTACTTTGGAAAATGTTTTTTAAAAAAATACTCAGAGCACTCAGAACTTAGCACTGAGTTGGAGTCTCACTCTGTCGCCCAGGCTGGAGTGCATAGCACGCTTATGGCTCACCACAGTCTTAACCTTCTGGGCTCAGGAAATCCTTTCACCTCAGCCTTAACTTAGCACTTCCTCAGCTTCCTCCATATTTCCAATGCCTAAGAGAGCTAGCCTGCAATACCTAATTCTACCATTAGGTGCTGCTCTTTAACATATGATATTGAGCTCCATGGATTTTTTTTTTTTTTAAATTAATTTGAGGGTACAGAAACCCCTATCCTTTCAAAATTTTGTATGTTAGTCTTTTCATAGGTTTTCATTTGAAAAAATATTTGATCTTCTAAACAAATTTTCATGCTCAAGTTTGTTATTTGCAAAGAAATTAGTGAACCATTTTAGTAATTCTAAAAGGCTTCACTTTTTACAGAATAACACTTTAAAAAAAGCAAAGAGATATTTTGAACAAGAAAAGATGTTAAATATAGTCAAAATAAGTAACTTGGTAAGTATCTTTGAAACAAATTTTTATTGTTCAAATTTTTAGTCTCTTTCTGATTGAGATAGAAATTATCTAGCTTAAAAATTTGGTTTTATTGGTAACTGCATAAATTTTCAAGATATAATTGACTTTTTGGGAGAAGTGAAAATATTATGCTTAAAACCCCCAAATAATAGTAGAAAGAATTATAGAGAAGAAAGAACTTTTACTGAAAGGGTAGCATTTCTAGTCTTTGTACTCAGGATTAACAGTTTCAGCAGCAGCTATTTTTTTTTTTTATTTTGGTCACATACACAATAGATCAGAGGCAATAATTCAATGCTGCAATGGTCTCATGTTCCATGAAAACTTGAAGAAGGATGTCAGAGTGGCTCAGACACAATGTTTTGTGATAATAAGCAGCCAATAGCTCTTGGCAGAAGCAATGGTACTTACAACTTAACTCTGGGTGTTCCATTAAGGCCACCAGCCCATCTATGGCAGTTCTGGAAAGCTATCTGGGTAAGGGAAGACCAGAGTTAAACCGCGGGTGTGAGAGAGAGGCATAATAAAAACCACAGAGCTCACCATATTTCAGCATATGGAGCCCTATATTCCGCTATGAAGTTATCTTGATAGAAAGGTGTTTTCTCTCTTTTATTCCACACTTTTTCTTTCTTTATAAAAAATATTTGCTGATTTCAGAAAATTGTTTCCTGTGAATGAAACTCTTCACTTTCGGGCTGATATGTTGTGACTTATGAAAATTTGAAATACCTGTTATGGATCAGTTCTCACTTAGCAGGGGCTGTATTTGTCAGGTGATGATTGAAGTTGTAAATCAGTATTCTTGGATGTGGAATTTCCTATAGTGAAGCAAATCGCTGCAAACACCAGCTTTAAGAACAGAATAAAATGAAACAAGCAGTAATAATAATAAAAGAAAACCCTTGACAGGCAAATTTGGTGTTACACGTTGTGCATTTCTTTTCAGTCTCTCCAACTTTCTGAACACTGTAATTTGTTTGTATTGCTGCATCACTATCCTCAAAGATATATATAGGACTTTATTAGTTCTTCTTTCTCTGGGATGCCTTTTTTTTTTCCAGAGAGAGAATGCATAAAAGTTCAGCCACTTGGGTTTGTGTGTAGTCACTCCTCCTAGCCAAAGTCATATATTTCTTTAGTTTGGGGGGAAAAAGAAGGAAGAAAGAGCATAAATACAAGAAATGATGAAAGGGAGGGATGAAGAGAACAAAAAGAGAAGGAAAGGGAAGAAGAGAAAGAAACTCAGGGACAAATTTTGTTTGGGAAAAGTGAAACACCAAGGTGATAGTATGATGTCATGAGGCTGAGATAATTTTCAAACTTCTCTAGCCACTTACCCTTCAGAGTTTAGGAACTCTGTCAGAAATAAACAGCTTGCATTTAGAACATAATATTAGTAAACAACAATTCAGCTCCTTAATTGTGGAGAAGACTATTTTCTGTGGAACGTGACACAATGGTCATCTTATTTTTAGTTCAAGTGTCTTTAAACATTGAAAGGGAATTAAAATGAGATCAGATGAGAGGTGAGAGAGAAGTGGCTTTAACAATCTGTTTGGCTGGAGTGATGGGTTCTTAATGACCTAAGTTGATCATTTAGTCACAAGTCTAAAGTAGTCCTTGCCCACCGTTCCTCTCCAGAGGTTGAGATCAGCTCAAAAAACAGCTGTCCAGGGGCAAGAGGGGAGGTAAAATGTTAAAGGGGCACTTCCAACAGGTGGTGGGAAATCTTGCATTGACTGCTTTTCTGTATCAGCAGCTGTTTTGTCTATAAATCCAAAGATAAGCGCATCAACTTTTCAAAAATAAAATGTGATGGTCATGCCATTTGGCCAGAGCAAAGGAAGCCAAGTTGAGCTCCTTTTTTTTTCACCTGGTACCCTCTCCCAGTCCTGAGCACCCAGGTGTTCTTTCTTTCATGTGTACTACCAGTTTGTCAACTCACAATTCACTCCTTTGCGGGCCTTCCTATTTGTTCTCTCTTTTCTTGATTACAGATGAGAGGAATGGAAAGTGTGGGTAGGCAAGAGTTGCTGGGTTCATGGGTTCCCATGGAATCATGTTTAGAAGCGCCTGGAAGTCAGACCATGCTGGGAGGGCAGGAGGACGATCCTAGCCTCTCCGTGAAGGAACATAAGCCCACTGGGTAGAACCATCAGCCAGGGAGCTGTCTTGTTTCCAGAAAAAGGTCTGACATGGGCTCACTGGCTTTCACTGAAAGTCATGAGATAGAAAGAGCGATGAATTGGCAGGAGAGATTGAGAGTTGGGGTGGGCAAACACAGTTCTGCTTTGAAGACCTGTAGAGCACATTCCTTCTGCCACAGTGTTTCCTGGCTTGCCCAGGACGTTGTCTGGGTCCTGGATTCTCATAATTGTTCTATATTCCTGATGGGGCTTGTAGCCTGTTGGCAATTTATCCGGATGTAAAAAAAAATTTAAAAAGAAAACAAAAACATCCTGCTTGATCTTTAAAAACAAAGACCAAACATACACCTTTGCTTTGCTTCTCTTAGTTACACACTAAGGGGACAGACAAGGATAGAATAAAGGATAGTGGTAATGCAACCTTCTTCAGCTGATGTTTCCAGGACTAGGGTGGAGGCACAGGGCTAGGGGTACTGAGACTTCCTGCTGTTGAGGTGTGTGTTTGGGAGCCCCCCATCACCTGAAGCTGAGGCCATGGGACCTCTTGTTAGCTCCTCACAAACACTTCTTTCCTCACCAGGGCTCTCCCTCAGGGCTCTTTCTCTGAAGATTCCTTCAGTAATCTATCTGGTTTTCAGACCCTCCCTGTGGGGCTGCTGGATAATGTTTCTTGAACACAGCTTGGTCCGTCCATGAGAACCATCTGGTGAAGGAATGGAGGGTGGGAATGCAGAAAGGTGGCCATTCTTGGGTTAGACCTGGTCACAGCTCCTAGCTGATTGTAACTTCTCACTCTTGAGCCCAAAGAGCAAGAAAACAGAGCACAGGGGTGCTTGGAGAGATTCCCCATGCTACCTCCACTTAGATTTTCATGTTTTGAGATGAGAAAACCTAAGAGATAAAAAGGGCTACCTCCCAGCCATGGAGACATCTCCTGAAACACTAGAGCAGCAGTTCTCACTGTGGTTTGTGTCCAAATCACCTAGACAGTTTGTTAACACTTAGATTTCTGGGTCCTACTCCCAGACTTTCTGATTCAGTGGGTCTGAGGCAGGCCTGATAATTTACATCTCCATCAGCTCTCTGGTGATGCCGATTCTGCTGTTTCAGGGACCCCGCTTGGAGAACAATGGAAGCTTGGGACAAGCTTTGGCCCATTGCATAACTCAACCTGTGACCTCCATAGATAGCTCTGATCCCATTGTCCTGTAATATCTATCAGCATGTCTGTTCACCTCTTCAAGCTCTGCAGTCCTTGAGGGAATTTCTCTGTTTCTAGGGCAGTGCTTGGCAGGTCGAGGGTGTTCAGAAAGATTTTGTTGAAGGGTTATATTTGAGATGCTTTATAAGAGGCTTTGATGTGTTTAGAATCACAGAGTGTTAGAGTTGCTGAGAAATTTAGAAATGACCTAATCCAACCGGTCATTCTACAAACAGGGAAAGTGAAATTCAGAAAGACTAAGGACATGAGATCACACAAGATTCCCCACGATCACACAGCTAGCAGGTCTCATATATAATAACCATGTACTAATTATCACCACTGTTGATTGAGAAATTGTTTATTATGTGCCAGATACGAGGCAAAACATTGCATGTTTTCATTTAATTCTCCACATTATCTCTCTGTTTTCTCATTTAGTCCTCAGAATAACCCATTGAGGGAAAACAGTTATTGTTCTCATTTTGCAGGTGAAAAAACTGAGGTCCTGAGCTGTGCCTTAGTCATGCAGCAAGTAATGTGACCACATGCTAGGCAGTGTGATCAGAGAATGAGCTATTGATCACTGTTATTCTACCTTACCTGTAGTTGGTGCTCAATGAAAGCTGAGACTCTGACAAGTTCAATTTCCTCATTTGTGAAATGGGAAGCCACTTATTTCACAGAATTTTGAAGACTAAAATGAAAAATGTGTTAGAAACCTTTGAATGCATGAAGCATTGGGAGACACCGTTGGGAAAATGGATTTATATCTCCTAAAGTGTTTTCCCAGACACCATATTTGTGCATTTGTGGGTGCTTTTCCCTCGTGCTGCAACACCCTTTCATGTTCCACCCACAGCCAGTCTAGCCCAAGTCCCCAGGTCTTGCTCTCCCAGAGAGTCTTGGCTGCCCTCCCTGGGATGAAGCTTGCCTCCCTGCTATGTCTGTGTTCCTTGTACATATACATTGCCTTTGTCTTTTTTCCCTCAGTCATATTCTGAGTGAGGTACTTTTTATCCCACGTTGTGGTTCACATGTGGGTTGGCTCCACTGGATTGCCAGGCGGGGGCCTTATTGTCCCCTTGTCTGTACTCCCGGAGCATCACACAGAGGGAATCTCGGTGCCGGTTGATCTGGAGATGTGCCCCTGCAGACTCATCAGAACATGCAAAGTGGGCTGGGCAGGTATTAAGATTTCCAGACTGAAAGGCAAGAAGGTGGAGGGAGCTGAGCCGGGGTAGCCCCCAGTCACAGAGCGGGTCCCTGGTAGAACTTCAACAAGAGCCCAGTCTTTTGTGCTCCCCTCCACACACCATCTCCCCAAGATCCTGGGCAGGTGGGACAAAGAGTTGAGAAGATCTGGCTTCCCCTAATAGTCACCTCAAGGTCCTTCTAATCTTTGACTCACCACCCATAATGAGTTATTCTTTCTTGAGAAACTTCCTACTCACTGTCTCTATCTCTGTCTCTCTCTGTCTCTCTCTCTCTCTCTGTGTGTGTGTGAGTCTCTCTCTCTCTCTCTCTCTCTGTGCATCTCTCTCTCTCTCTCTGTCTCTCTGTCTCTGTCTCTCTCTCTCTACACACACACATAAACACACACACATATGTTCATGGCTACTTTGGGATTGACCGAATCTTTCTCCCTCCTAAACTGGGCTCCCTTTGGAACGCGGCCCTGGCGATAATGGTGAGTGTTTGAGTCCATCTATGTCATCCACATAGGGCCTTCTCTCACTCTTGGTTGTTATCACCAGCTCTCTTTAGTTTGTTCTGTATTGCATTCTCAGCTAAGAATAAAACACAGCCTACACTCACTGGCTTGGAGGGGAGTAGTCTCCAGAGGCTGCACCCTTCCAGAATAGTTTGCTGGCATGAGAGTGAAGATGAGCCCCATGTCTGCCTTGGTACCCCCTGCCTATTTCAAAGACAGGATGGGAGCCCCTCATGCACCAGCCTCCCAAGAGCTTCATGAAGATGACTCCCCTCCCTTTGCATGACACATGAACGTGGGTACCACAAGCAGAGACAAGTTTGGATGGGAGACAAGCAGCCACGTTGACTCTGATTGCCTGGGAAAACTGAGGCAGAGCCAGGGATAGACCCTGAACCCCAGACTGCCTGACACAGGCTGAATGGCACTGGGTGAGAGCCCACAGGGAAGGGGTTTAGAGCCCAGATGTTTTGGCCCACACTGCAGGGAATTTCCTTTCTTGTTTCCTCCTCTCTGCCCATACACACCCTGCTTTCCCTTGGGGCCCAGTTCCTCTGGGGAGCCCCTCTTCTCAGCAAGGTAGCCATGGTCATGTTGCCCAGGGGATCTGACCACTGGTTCCCCCAATGTTGTGTGAAGTGTGGCCATGGGCACGTCAAATCAGGCAGCAAATGGCTGACCTTGGGCTGATGCCACAGGCTTAGACCCAGTCTAAGCACCATGACAGTCTCCTTTATTGTTGTCTCTAGAGGGAGTATTTTTATTTCAGGCTCCTTGCCTCCCAAATGGGTGCAATTGGTCTACTTTCTCCTGGGAATGAGGGAGTAGAGGGCGAGCAGGAGCAGTAATGTCCTCTTATGGCTCTTTGGAAACTACAAGGACTCAGTCCTAAGGAAACCACCCAATAGTATAGATACAGCCAGGTGTGGTGGTACACACTTTTAATCCCAGCTCTTTGGGAGGCTGAGGCAGATGGTATACCTGAATCCAGCAGGTTGAGGCTGTAGTAAGCCATGATCGCACACTGTACTCCAACCTGGGTGGGAGTGGGAAGTAGAGTGAGATTCTCACCTCAAAAAATACGCACATGCATGTGTACATACATACACGCAAAGTTCTGTGCCTTTCTGGGCACATGAACTCCAAATCCACTTGCTTCTCTTCTACTGTCAAGACCTTGCCAGAGTGGAAGTGACAATGACCTTACCATGGAAGGAATCTCAAATATTCTCAGACATCCAATCCCTAAGAACTTATGCAGTCTCCAGACCATCTCTACAAGAAATACTTAAGAAAGTATTAGACACAGAAGAAAAGGAGAAAAGAACAACAACGTTCTTCACAAGAGTACAGGGAAAAGATGAAAAAAAAACACATGAATCAACCCAAAACCAAAGGAAAGACAACAAATAAACAGGAACAACAACAACTCTATAAGAACCTCATGACAGGGAAAAACTGCCTCATTTCAATAATTAGCCTGAATGTGAATGGACTAAATGCACCACTGAAAAGACACAGAATGGTGGGCTGGATAAGAAACCATTACCCCATTATTTGCTGCATCCAGGAGACTCATCTCATTACAAGGGACGCACACAGACTCAAAGTTAAAGGATGGAAAACAAGTTTCCAGGCAAGTGGATCACAAAAGAAGGCAGGAGTTGCAATCTTAATATCAGATAAAACAACTTTTAAGCTATCAAAAATTTAAAAAGATGCAAAAGGACACTATATAATGATAAAAGTTTCAATCCATCAACAAGAAATATCCATCCTAAACATATATGCACCCAACACAGGAGAACCAGCATTTATAGAAATCTCAAATAGCAATTATTAAAACAAAAGAAATTATTTTCAAATAAAAAATTACTATGATGGAAAATTTGCCTGTGATGTGTATCATACTTGATAGGGACACATAGTTGCATCCCAACACAGGCTGAGAATGGCCCTTCCTTCTCACATGGTCCTATTAAAGTTCGCTGATGTTGTAACACTATTGTAGAACCATAATTTGTGGGATAGAAGGAATATTAAAGTTATCTAATCCAATCCCTTTGTTTATGGATGAGAAAGGGGTGACTCAGAGAGGTAAAGTGACTTGTTTAAGGCCACACAGTGAATTACAAGTTGGTAATAGAATCCATTCTCTCAACTCTTAGTCTAGTGTTCCCCTTGCTGATGCCATCTGTATCATGGCATGCTGGCCATATAGCCTATTCATAAAAGGATCCAGGGAAAGAGATATACAACCTCACTTGAGTACTATTTCCATTTTTAAAAAATGAACTAATCAGGGAGTGGGGGTGGGGAGAAAAAAATGGACTAATCAACAGGGGTGAAGCCTGGCCTGGGGCTTGTACCATATTGCCTGATCCTTCTGTAATAAGCGATGACATTTCCACCACAGCCTTATTTATATTTGAGGATAATTGGAAGCAGCTCAAACGTTCCAAAATGGGAACTGGTCAAATAAATCGTGGTACATCCCTGAATGCATTATCATGCAGTTGCTTAAAATGTTGCTATAGAATAATAACTATCAACACAGGGAAATACGAGGGAATACTATGTGTGAAATGGCAGAATGCTCAAGTATATTGAAGTATAACTTTAGTCAGGAAAAAAATAAATTCCTACATACCAAAAACATCGAAAGATACCAAATGTTAATGTTTGTTGTCTCTGGTTTTGGATTGTAGAGTGAACTTTATTTTCTTCTTTTCTATATTCTCCCCTTTTTTTTCAATGAAGATTTATTACTTTTATATCAGCAAGAAACCAAAGATGTTATTTTTAAACAGGGAGTCTGTATTGGGAAGATTTATATACAGTCCTCCCAAAAAGCCTCTCGGGAATGTGTGCTGTCCTACAATACACACTCAGATCTTCGCGTAGCTTATGAAACTGGCTCTGTAGGATGGGGGCCGGCTAAAGGATCGGAGAGGTGAATCCAGAATTTGAATTCCCTTTCTTTTATGGGTCTGGCCCAGAACATTGGATCACTTTCTGCTCTCAGTTGTCTCATCTCTCATATGGGTATAATCCATCTGTTTTCTGTGGGGAGAGAGAGGGAGGGAAGTACGGGGAAGAGTTATAATTCACACTCAAAAGCACTTCAGAAATCTTAGGTCTTCAGCCATAAAGAGCCCAGAGAGAGTCGGTAGTCATGACGGAAGGGAACTGTGGCAGCTCAGCCCAGGCTTCTGGGACATAGAAGAAAGACATGACCAGATCCTGCTATTCAGCTTTCCTTTGCTGGGTCGAAGTGAGGTGTGGAAATCCCCTCAGCCAGTTCTTGGCAACTTTATACAAAATACTTTTTATTTAAAAATTTTTTTAATTTTGAAGATGTGGGGCACAATTCAGGGTTAGGGATACAAATATTCATTATGCAGGTACCCTTGTTGATGAGGTGTGCTGCTCGCTCCCCTGGCAGTTTTCCTCAACTGCCAATCCTACCTCCCTTTCCCCTGGCAGTTTCCCACTACTGCCAATCCCTTTCTTATTGTCTTATGATAGTTGTTCAAGGTCCACTTATGAGTAAGAATATGTGATACTCGGTTGTTTCTGTGATAGATCACTCAGTATTATAGCCTCTAAATCTATCCAAGTTACTGTGAAGTTCATAATTTTGTCCTTCTTTATGGCTGTGCAATATTCCATCATGTATATGTAGCACATTTTAAAAACCCAGTCCTCTTTCAATAGGCAGCACGATTGGTTCCTTTTTTTTTCTATTGCAAATAATGTTTCAATAAACATGTGTATGCAGGTATCTTTTTCATAGAGTGATTTGAGTTCTTCTGGGTATATTCCCAGTCGGGGGTTTGCGGGGTCATGTGGGAGGTTGAGTTTTAGATCTTTTAAGGACCGCCACACTGTTTTCCACAGAGGCTATACTAGTTTACACTCCTACCAACAGTGTAGAAGTGTTCTCTTTTCCCCACATCCTCTCCAGCATCTGTTGTTTTTTGAGTTGTTGATGATGGCCATCCTGACTGGAGTTAGGCAGTATCTCAGTGTGGTTTTAATTTGCATTTCTTTGATGACTAGTGAGGCTGAGCATTTTTTCATGTATCTGTTGACTGTTCGTATGTCTTTTTTTGAGAAGTGTCTAT
>CAUYQG010138946.1:0-17874 GCA_963574415.1 Tarsius wallacei | reverse complement strand
GGGAGCGCATAAGAAAGATAATGAGCAATACTCCCCATAATGGCATTGGTCTTAGGGTACCATCTGTCCTCACTACTCCCTCATCCTGAGCTGCCACTTCTGCAGGTCTTTGTGCCTGTATTAGTGCCCTGCAGCTGCCATAACAGGATTCCACAAACCAGGTGTCTTAAAACAACAGTAATTCACTCCCAGCAGTGGAGGCCCGAAGTCTGAAATCAGGAGTCGACAGGGACATGCTCCCTCTGGAAGCTCTAGGGGAGGATCCTCTTCACCTCTTCTGGTGCCTGGTAGCCCTGGGTGATCCTTGACTTCTGGCAGCTACACTCTAGCCTCTGCCTTCATATATGTCTGTGCCTGTATTTCTCCTTCTCTTCTCAGGACACCAGTCATATTGGAATAGGACTCACCCTCATGGCCTCATCTCAACTTGGTTACCTCTAATAAGACCTGTTTCAGATCCAGTCACATCCCCAAGAATCAGAACATACCTTGTTAGCAGACACAATTCAACATAACAATGGCATGACCGGAGGTACAAATTATTAGTGAACATAATCCAACCCATAGCAATGGTATGTCTGGCATTATGACTAAAGCTTCATTCTTGGGTTGTGTGAGCCCTTAGAGATCCTTCTCAGGCTGGGTTGCTGTGTACTTATATTCACAGGTAGGATAGACACCGAGGGGGTCCCCTAAGTCCTGTGCATTCTTTCCTGACCCTGTGGTGGAAAAGCAGCTCCTTCTTCTACTGCTGGCAGGTCAATGCCCTCACCAAGATGGCGACTCCACTTCCCACCTGGTGGTCCTTGGACATGTGTCTATAGTATCCAGACAGCAGCCACAGCTGTGGTTCAAAGGGGTTAGGCCCTCTCATCCTGCAGATCCCAGGGTAGCGGGATTGGGAAGCACAAACTCCTTCAGTGGGTCATGAGGACTAATGTCATTGGGTCTCTTCCTGCCTCCGGTCTCATCCGCCTAACACCTGCGCTCCTCCTGCTGGCATGCACAGGACTCTGTGTCCTTGCAGAGTGTGTCCCCAAGCTGGCTGTCTGGCATTCTGTGAGATGGCAGCCTGGATGATGCAGCATGTGACAGGGTGATGGAGTCCAGATCAATGGAGTCCAGATCATGGGCTACCCCACAACTCCTGACCTGTGACATGAGTCTCTGATCAAGTATATGTTGATGGCCACTGGTACTGGCAGAGGCACTGCAGATGAGAAAGGCAGACTCCTGCCCAGAGAGCCTCATGCTGTTCACCCTGGCCTGCCGCTTATGCTCAGGCTAATTTCGAGACGTATCATTTCAGGACACACTGCACTGTTACCAGTTTTGCAGTTAGACCAGTTGGTGGGGTGGCTCGTGTGGGACCGGAGTGCCTCAGCTCTGCAGGGAGGGACCTTTGCAGTTTGTTCCTGCATGGAACATTCTAGTTCTTACTGTGGAGGGACGAGGGGCTCTGCTGTGCTGAAATGCACAGGGCCACTGACCCAGAGGTCTCCACCCCCTGCTTTAAGGTCCTCTAGAATTTCCCAACCAGAACGTTGTCCTTGGCATAACTCCTGATTTGACTGAGTGTATAAACCTCTGGTACACTGCAACTCCAGCCATGGAGTCAGAGCTATGTCTTCTGCTCCATTGCAGAACATCTCAGTAAGCTATAAGGAGGCCTTTGGCTCCCATCCCTAACCTGTAATTGTTGCTAGCTCCCCTGTGTTCTCATGGTCTATCTGTAGAGCACCTCCTTGCAATTTAAAACAAACAGCAACTCCACTGTCCTTGTAAGTACCGTCCCCTCCATATTTGTAAAATGTTTGAATCATCGCAAGAGCGAGGACCTTCCCCTTCTCCAGTACTTTTCCTCACATCTGTACCTACCAGTGAGACACTCAGTAGGTGGGCTGCCACCTTGTGCCAGGTACTGTGCACCCCCTCACAGTCCACTCAGCGTTGGGTCTGCCTTGTCAGGCCCTTAGTGAACCAGCCCCCAACCCTCAACTTCCCACCTGCTTTGTCAGGTCACTTGAGGTACCAACTTGCCAGGTGAGGTCCTCCAAGCAGCAGATTTCACAAGAGAATTAGACACACATTATTAGTTTCCCACAGTTGCCATAACAAAGTACCACAGATCAGGTTACTTAAACAAAAGCTTATTGTCTCACAGCTCTGAAGACTTCAAGTCCGAGGTCAAGGCACTGGTGGAGTTGGTTCCTGCTGAAGGAGATGAGGAGAGACCGGTCCCAGGCCTCTCCTTGGCTCAGAGACAACTGTATTCTTCTTGTGTCTGTTCTTATCACCTGTCTTCTCTCTACACCCATCTGTCTTCAAATGTCTCCCTTTTGTAGCAGCACAAGTTATGATGGATTAAGGTCTAACTGCCCTAATGACTCATTTTAACTTGAGTACCTCTGAAAGACCTTGTCTCCAAATAAGGTCACGTTTGAGGTACTGGGAGTTAGAGCTTTAACATATACAAGGGGATACCCCATTGTGCCATCTCTTTCTTAACTCCCTGCCTTTTCTTTTAAAAAATGTATCTTTATTTTTATTTATTTATTTATTTAACTTTTAATTTTTTTATTTTAAAGATGTGAAGTACAATTCGGGGTTAGGTATACAAATATTGATTATGCAGGTACCCTTGTTGATGTGGAATGCCCCTGCTTCACCAGGCAGACTCCCACTACTGCAAATCCTGCTTTCCTGCCCCCCTCCCAGCAGTTTCCAGCTATTGCCAATCCTTTTCTTATAGTATTACAATAGTTGCTCAAGGTCCACTTATGAGTGAGAACATGTGGTACTTAGTTCTTTGTTTCTGTGAAGACCACTCAGTATTATACACCCTAAGTCCATCCGGGTTGCTGTGAAGTTCATGATTTTGTCCTTCTTTATGTCTGTGTAATATTGCATCATGTATATGTACCACATTTTAAAAATCCAGTCCTCTTTTGATGGGCAGCATGGTTAGCTCCATGTTCTTGCTGTTGTGAACAGTGCTGCGATAAACATACATGTGCAGGTATCTTTTTAATAGAGTGATTTGAGTTCTTCTGGGTATATTCCCAGTAGGGGGATTGTGGGGTAGTATGGAAGGTTGATTTTAAAATCTTTTAGGAATCGCCAGACTGTTTTTCACAGAGACTGTACTAGTTTATACTCCCAACAACAGTGTGGAAGTATTCCCTTTTCCCTGCATCCTCTCCAGCATCTGTTGTTTTTTAAGTTATTGATGATAGCCATCCTGACTGGAGTTAGGTGGTATCTCAGTGTAGTTTTAATTTGCATTTCTTTGACGACTAGTGAGGCTGAGCATTTTTTTCATATATCTATTGGCTGCTCGTATGCCTTCTTTTGAGAAGTGTCTATTCATATCTTTTGCCCACTTAGAAATGGGGCTGTTTATTTTTTTCTTTTTGGCACGTTTGAGTTCCTTGTAGATCTTAGATGTTAGGCCTTTGTCAGACATACAGTTGGCAAATATTTTTTTCTCAGTCTGTGGGTTATCTCCCTGCTCTCTCGATGGTTTCTTTGTCTTTGCAGAAGTTTGTCAGTTTGATGAGGTGCCACTTGTCTATCTTGTCTCTTATGGCATAGACACTTGGGGTTTTGATCAGGAATTGGTTGCCAGTTCCAATTTCCATAAGGGTTTCTCCTGCATTTTCTAAGGTTCTTATAGATTGAGGTTTTTACATTTAGGTCTTTAATTCATTTAGAGTTGACTTTTGTGTATGGTGATGGGGAGGGATCTTGTTTTAATCTTCTGCATGTGGTCAGTCAGTTTTCCCAGCACCATTTACTAAATAAGTTCTCCTCTACCCAGTAGTTGGTGGTGGAGGCTTTGTCAAAGATGAGTTGGTTGAGAAATTGAGGTTTTGCTTCTGGAATCTCTATGCTATTCCATTGGTCTATATGCCTGTTCTTGCACCAATACCAGGGTGTCTTGATTATTGTAGGTTTATAATAGAGTTTAAAGTCTAGGAATGTGATACCTCCTGCTTTTTTTTTTTTTTTTTCTGAAGATTGTTTTAGTGATTTGTGGTCATTTATGTTGCCATATGAATTTCTGTATTGTCGTTTCCAGGTCTGAGAAGAATGTCGCTGGTAATTTAATGGGTATTGCATTAAATCTGTAGATTGCCTTGGGTAGGATGGGCATCTTAACAATGTTGATTCTTTCAATCCATTAGCATGGAATTTTTAAAATTTGTTTGTGTCATCTTTTATTTCTTTGAGCAGTGTTTTATAGTTTTCATTGTAAAGGTCTTTCATGTCTTCGGTTAAGAAGATGCCAAGGTATTTGATTTTTTTTTTCTGACTATTGTGAACGGGATTGTGCTTTTTATTGCGTTTCTGTTTGTTTATTGTTGGTGTATAGAAATGCGACTATCTTTTGCACATTAATTTTATACCCTGAGACTTTGCCAAAGTCCTTTATCCGTGCAAGGAGGCTTTTGACAGATTCTCTTAGGTTTTCGACGTATAGAAACATGTTGTCTGCAAAGTGGGATAACTTGACTTTCTCTTTTCCTATTTGGATACCCCGATCTCCTTCTCTTCTCTGATTGCTCTAGCTAGGACTTCGAAAACTATGTTGAAAAGGAGAGGTGAGAGTGGGCATCCTTGTCTTGTTCCAGTTTTCAGGGGGAAAAAAATGTCTTTAAAGCATTTATTTATTTAAAAATATTTAGATATTTAAAAATATTATCTAAAACATTTATTTATTTTAGAGTTGGGGTGTACATATGTGGATTTGCTACATAAGTAAATTGTGTGAAGGTGAGATTTAGGACACTGCTAAAGGAGGAAGTGGGGGAGGGGGAATAAGGGGGACACAACCACCCACCGCATAACTTGTCCTCTACCAGGGTGAGAGAGGGCTTGCTAGTAAACAAATTTACTTTATAGTGTTTTGTTTTTGAGTTGGGGTCTCACTGTCGCCCAGACTGGAGTGCAGTGGCCGCTCCCAGCCACTGCAGCCTCGACCTGCTGGGCTCCTGCGATCCTTCCACCTCAGCCTTCCAAATAGCTGGAACTACAGGTGCGCACTACCACGCATGGCTAATTTTTGATTTATTGTAGAGATGAGGTCTCGCCAAGTTGGCCAGGCGGATCTTGAACCCGCGGGCTCAGGCAATCCACTCACCTCAGCCTCCCAAAGGTGCGGGATTACAGGCTGAGCCACCGAGCCCGGCTTTTTATTGCTTTTTATTTTTGAATCAGTCTTACTCTGTCACCCAGGCTGGAGCGAAGTGACACAATCACAGCTCTCCACAGCCTTGACCTCCTGGGCACAGGTGATCCTTCCACTTCCTGGCAGGGACTATAGGTATGTGTCACCACACTCGGTTATTTTTTTGTTTTTTTTTGTAGAGATGAGGTCTTGCTATGTTGCCAAGGCTGGTCTCGAATTCTTGGTCTCAAGCAATCCTCCCGCCTTGGTCTCCCAGAGTGCTGGGATTACAGGCGTGAGCTACCATGCCCGGCTGAAACCAAATTCTAAATGGGATTTTTCTGTTACAGAATTTCTGCTGAAGCTGGACAGCTGAAAACAATAGACAATAAACACTCCCACATTCCAAAGAGAAGAGCTAAACACAAATGGAATGGAGGTAAAGAGCTCTGTGACCATCAGCCTGAATTGTCCATACACAGGAAAGCTTGATGTATGAAGAGTGGGAATTCAAGAGTTATGTGTGATCTGATCATTAGTCTATGAAATATGCAGTAAAGATGCTCTTTCTTTCCAATCCTGCCCAAGCTGCAAGCGAGGGGAAAGGGTGGGTAGAGGCACCAAGAAAACATAGCCACATGAATTTAGAATGCTGTCAAGAACTGGGAATGCCATCTGGGAGCTTGCTCAACCACAGAATCTTCAGGTCCATTTTGGGCTCTCTGGGGTGAGGACACTGACTGAGCACTAGTGTGGGTCTAATACAAGTGCTGGTTAGAGGGACCCATGAAAATCTGTATTCGTTCCTGAATCTCACCTCAAGAATGCATAAGGCGGGAGACTGACTGAAGTTGACCCTGAATGCAGAATGAGGGGTGAGGATACAGGGGGGCAGCTTATTTTGAGACCTTAGGGGGATATGAATGAACAACCTCTCTAGGGCCAAATGTCGATTGCAGAAGATGGCTGAGTGGAGGCCTCTTGAAAGACGCCCTATCCAAGAGAACCTCCTTCCAGAAGGAGGGTTCTAGATCAGAGCCTGGAACACTTGCTGTGGAAAGGCCAGTCTAGCATGAGGAAACTCTGTTGAGGGTTCATGTCCTGGACTGGGGAGCAAGTGGGAAGGACATCCTTAAAGGTACCTCAGTAAATTCCACAAGTGCCTCTGCATGGCCACTTGACTGCCAAATCAACGTGCCCCAACCACCCACTATGTTGCCATCTCTCAGGCAAAACTTTGAGAAGATGTTAACTGTTCATGAAACTGAAGTTCCAATCTAAATTATAGTAGACATTTTAACATATGAAACCAAATTGTTCTAATGTTAGGAAGTGACTGAAAAGTAATGGGATCTGCCCCATCCCAGGACCAGGAACGGAATCCCATGGCTCCTATATGGAGAGTGACAGGAGGAACAAAGCCCTTTCTCCCTAGTGTGCCTGTGTGTGGGTCCAGCCCACTTGACACCAGGCTATATCACCTTCTAGTGTGAGACGCTCTTTGTCCGTCATGTCCATGAGCCATCTCCAGCCCCCCTTGACGCTCATGACCTCTCAGCAACCTGCCTTCTCCTTCCTCATTCTCTTGTCCTTTCAACTCTTCCAACTCAGCCATTGCTGTTAGTATTAGGTTGATGCATACACTCAGTAGTGCTTGTTTTTGGCATGGCAACACTGTGGTACTGGAAGTTGGTTTATCATTTGCCATTTGGTGTGACAATGTCGTGCTTGTGAATATGTCTTGCGTTTTGCAGATTTGAAGAAAGTTAGCGCTCTCTGTGGGCTAAAGAAGATGGAATGTCAAGTGGAAAAAACGAACAATTCGGGTACATTCTTCTGTTTGAGTCTGACAGAAGAGTCAAGGCGGCTCAAAACATTCGTGCCATGTCTGGGGAGAATGCCATGGGGGAAAGCACTGTAGGAAAATGTTTTTTACATTTCAAAGAGAGCCAGTATGACCTGAGTGATTCTCCACGTTAAGGAAGACCACTGGGCTTTGGTGAAGACCGTTTATGCATCTTAATCCATGATAATCCATGCCAGTCAATCCAAGAATTGGCAAATCTGATGAACTGTGACCAGTCAAGAATTGTGTGACATTTGCATTTCATGGACAGGTGAAAAACGCTACACACTTATGCATCAACCTTATAGAAAAAATATCTGACTACAACTGACTAAATATTTGGGAAGTAGATAAAGGATGAGAAGGCAGTAACCTAGGGCCCAGGAATCTGATGCAGGTTCATACCCATCAGGTGGCAGATACTAATGAGAAGGAGCCCTGGACAGCAGCAGAGGACAGTGAGTTCATGCCTGGCTGTCAAAATGGCATAACCTGTGGGCCCTGGTTTTAATGGGAACAGTTGTTTGGATTTTTCAGACTGTTTACTCTCTGCTTTTTGATAGAAAAGACACAAAGCATATCAGACAAATGACTTATGCACTTTCTTTCAGGAGTTCAAGGAAATGCTGTATCCTCCAAGATAAGAAAGTACAGTCGTCAGTGTCTCTTTCTGTTTCTCATTGATTATTTTGAGCTGATCTGACACAGCTGACACCTTAGAGTTTATACTACAGCCGTTTGACAATAGGGAACTCAAGAACCTTGGGCATTCCAGGAGATGTGTCAGCTTGTTTTGTCTCTCGACACAAGTCAAAAGTCCTTCTGAACACTTCTCCTCTCCTTTTCTTCTGTCTTTCTTTTTAAGAAGGCTGGACTGAGTATTGAAAGCTTCCTCTAAACTGTGCAGTTGGGTAGATTTTCAAAAGCAAGACCTTATTCCTTGTGAAAACTTTGCGGTTCTTCCTCTCCTGTCATCCATCAGAGGTACAGATCTTTTTTCTGAAGCTTTGAATGTGAAGGATCACAAATTTGGTTCTCAAAGGCCCCTCAGTAGGTGCCTGCTGGCCTCAGGTCTCAGGAGTTTCATTCCTGTTTGCGTCTGTCCTTTCCCGGCAGACACCAGCCCCAAGCAGGGCCAAACTGGCTTCGTTCCCCCTTTCATTCTCGCCTTTCCTTTCAATCTTTCTCTACTTTTTATGCAAAAAAAAACCAACGTGTACAAGGTCCGGCGTTGCCATGGCAGTGACGGGGCTGAGGGCCTTTACTGGATTTGAGCTCTAAACTTGTAAAAAAAATAATGCCCTCACAGAAGCTAGAGGCAGAGAGAGAAAGAGAAAAATAAAACAAAACAGAGAAGCAGCCTGGGGAGGGAAGAAAGCAGGGAGAAGCAGGGCAAAGCCCCGAAAATACATTTACGATGACATCACTGCCTTTCCCACAGAGGCCATTGACTTGGGAGGCTGCAGTGTCCATTCACTGCCCTAAAGCAGGCTCTCCAGGGCCCGGGGAACCATCTCTCTCTTCCTGAATGCCTTTTTTGTTGGGGAACAGTGGACTGTTTCTGAAGGCCTGCATAAATGACTGAGTAATTCACTGCAGTTGCCAGGAAGTCTGAGCCACTTGTGAGCTAACAATAGTGAACTTTATCTCCCGCCCCATGCTGGAAGTTCCAGCTGTAGGTTCCGAATTCTAATAAGGGCTTTACTCATGCCTCTGAGGTTATGGTAATATTTTATCCATCTTTTTTCATTAAGACACAGCCATTGATGCTATTGAGAACCAAAGGCAAGGACTAGGGAACTGAGGTGAGTGGGGAGGTGGGGGGGGCGGGAGTTGTGACGGTGTGTGTGTGTGTGTGTATAAGATGATGAAGAAAAATCAGAAGAAGGAAGAGAGAAAATGGTTTTTCTGCGAGCTTGGCATGTTTGTTATTAAATATGAGACTCTAAACAGACCTAGAGGAGAGAACAGAAAGATTTCACTCTGACCCCTAAATCACTGAACCAGAAAGATTTAGGGAAGTTTCCATGTTTCAGATGCTGTTTCTCTTGTCTTCTTTTCAGCAGAAGGATCAGCCACTGGCTGATGATGGATGTGTTTAGAATTAGTGAGAGGCTATTAGGCTTCTTTTCATTTCATGTTTGTGGGCAAATGCCCATGTTTATTATTTAGTGACTCTGCATTTCAGGTATCTCAATATTTTCTCTTAGCTAAGGGATATCTAGAAATAATAGTTAACTCCCTGACTCATAGATTCTGAGGACACTCCCAGAAAAGTTTCAGTGACGAGGTGCGGGGCCACTGATCTCCCAGGTGATCCCAGATGGACAATTTCTAGTGACTGGTTACAGTGATGACAGACATTTTAAATAACTTGCTCCATGTCAGATACTTTCATGATTTCCCTAAAAGATAGGTCATATTTTCTTATTTTGCATATGCCTAAATTAATGTTAATGAATGCACTGTTACCTCCATAGCAGAGCTGTGGTCCTACAGTTACTTAAGTTACATTCAGATATCTCATGATCTTGGCTCCTTGTTGAGGGAAAAGTAAGGATAAATGGGTCAAAAGAGAATGGGGGTAATGTGGATATGCGGGAGGATGGCAACAACCCGAGTTTCCATCTCCCTGTACAACCTTCCCATGGAAATAAACTGGATGAAACCACCATGAGCCACACATTCAGCCGCTAGATGACAGAGAATATAATCATCTACAAAATCACCCGAGAGTAAAGAAATAAACCAAATTTCAACAGAGCAGCTGCCACTTCTTACTGCGAGCTTCCAGGTGAGGAGAGTAGGGTTGGCAAGGTTTACGGGACTGATGAAAAGCAAAGGCAGAGGATGGGGATGCTTTTGATAAAGCAAAGAAAGTATGACCTCGGAAAGAAAATCCAGTCCTAGATTCTAAAACACTGGTCACAGTTCAGGACTTGGCAGTTCAGGCTGTTGGCTGCAGGGAAGGGATTTTGCACATGAGTAAGACAGGAGGAAGCAACCTCAGAGTGACCTACTTCTGGAGGAATGGATAAAGGAGGGACAGAAAGCACTGGGGAAAGGTTAGTGAAGAGAAAGAAGAAAACAAGAGGAAATTAAGCAGCCTATGGAGAAGATGGAGTAACAGACATGCCAAATTGTCTCCCTTCACTGCCACTGCCATCTACTAAGGAAATCCCCCTAAAACATAAGACAGATATACAAAAAAGTGCACTCCCAAGTGAAAAGTCCTGCCCATGAGATGACTAGTAATAGAAAATGTGGAGCACATTCATATTGTAAACAAATAGAAATTATGACAACACATAATAATTGATAAAAAGTCTGAAAAAAATCAATCATGAAACAGACAAATATTGTAACACGACGACTGAAACTGAACTAGACTCAAACAAGAATTTGAAGATAAGAAGAAAATACTTTAAATCAAAAATTTAAAAATAAAAAAAAACAGAAGTGTGAAACACAGCAAAAAGAAAACAAGAATTAGGAATCTCAAGGAAAAAATAGAAGACAATAATACAATCATAAAAGGAATGCAGGTTAAGTTACAAGGTGACCAAAGAAGAATAAACTCAACTAAAAATTTAATAAAAGTCAATAGAAAATTAAGAAAAACAACCAAGATAATAAAATTAAGATATAAAAAGAAATAAAAAGCTTGAGAGATAAAATGATGAAATGTTAGAGTAAGAAGGTACAACACATGTATAATGTTTACTTTTATATTTCCACTTGGTGAGGCCACAGTACCCAGTTACTTAATCAAATACAAATCCAGGTGCTGCTGTGAGGATATTTTGTAGATGTGGTTAACATCTATGATTAATTGACTTAAAGTAAAAGAAATGACTCTGGATAATCTGATGAGCCTCACCCAGTAAATTGAAGAATATTAAAAAAAAACCCCGAGATCTCCCAGAAAAAAAGAAATTCTGCCTCAAGACCACAGCACCAACTCTTGCCTTAGTTTCCAACCTGTTGGTCTGCTCTACAATTGTGCAGTTCAATATCTTAAGTAAAACTACATATATCCCATATATTCTATTGCTTTCTCCCCCCCCCCAGAGAATCCTGGTGAATATAGTATGTGTATGTATACAAACATATATCAATGAGTATATACTTATATATGTATATACTACATGATTGGAATCCTTGAAGAAAAAAATAATAAAAACAGTGTAGTAGCACTAGTATTTAAAACTATAATTTAAAAAATTTCAAAATCACTATACTAAAAAGTCTATGAGCTACATTGAAATCAGAGACAATAGAAAATTCACCATTTGTCAACAAAAATACAAGGATGAAAAAAAAAGAATTGCAATCCTAATCTTTTAAAAAAAAGATAAAAAATAACAAAATAAGAAAAAAGATATAGTAATTATAATAAGGGAAATAAATTTAGGAAACAGAAAAATAGTATAATTGCATTAATAAATAAAAATAGTTTCTGAATAACAATAGACAAAAATCATTAGCTCATTTAATCAAGAAAAATGGAGCAAAATGTTGTAAAATAAAATATGGCAAGGAGTAAATGACTATTCACATAGAAAAAAAAATTCAAAATTATAGGAGACTACTGTATACACATTTATGACGACTGATGAAGGGGGTAGTTTGTGCAGTCAAATGCTTTACCCCTGAGCTATACTCCAAGCTGTGAAGTATGTACTTTCTTAGTAAAATACAGTTTATCAAAATTAACCCTAGTATATGGAAAACTTAAACAATTTCCACAGAAGACATAGAAAAATATACCAGGTACTACTCCATAAAAAGCACCACATCAGACAGTTTCAGAGGAGAACGCTTCCACACTTTCAGAAAACAACTAATCCCAATGCTACATAAATTGTTTCAACACACAGAAAATGAAAAGTAATTTTCTAATTCTTTTAACAAAGAATGAATATATTGATAGCTAAACTTAATAAAAATAGCACAACAAAGAGAATTTGAGATCAATTTCACTTATTATTACTGATTAAAAAATCCAAAACAATTAACCATGACCATGTGTGGTTTTATACCAGAATTCAGAGACAGTTCAATGTTAGAAAATAATACTAAATTTTACCATGCAATTGGATCTAAGAAGAAAAATCATAACTATCTCCAGATATGCAAAAAAAAACCTTTGACAAAATTTAACTCCATTTTTATAAACTCTTTTGATAAAATAGAAATAAAAATACAAATTCTTAATATGATCAAATAAATTATTAAGGAAAAAATTAAATTAAGAAATTATTAAGAAAGATTCTGGAATTAGGATTAAAATTGATTCCAATATATGTAATATATCCCAACATATGTAATATATTCCAATTTATGTAATGTTTGTGTGTGTATATAATATCTCCCTATCATAATTCCTGAGTTATTCTTAATTTAAAAGTACTAGAAATATTCCTATTAAAGTCAGAAACAAGGCAAGGGTTTCTACTCTGTTCACTAATATTTAACATTATTCCGGAAGTACTGGCCAATGTGATTAAACTAGAGAAAATAATTGAAGACAAAATAATTGAAGAAAAAAAAGTAAACTCTCTATTGCAGGTGACATGATAGTATATCTGGCAACCCCAGAGAACGAATGATACAATGATTTTAACTGAAACCATTAATTAGCAAAATAGAAAATTAATATGCACAAATCCGTAACCCTTATATGTACAAATAACCAATTAAAAGATAGAATAAATGATAAAAATCTCCGTTACAAAAGCAGTGAAAGATAAAACACTTGGGAGTAAATATCAAAAGTATTACTTGAAACCTACCTCAAGGAAATAATGCAACACCCCAGAAAGACCCAGTGAACTAGAACTGTTTCAGCTTCATCAGAATGACAATTCTTCCCAGTTACTTTCTAAACTCCATGCACTCTCTGTTTAAACACACACACACAAACATACACACACAAGCCTTCTTCCTGGAACTCGATGAGTTGATTCTAAAGTTCACAGGAAAGCACTGAAAAGGATGAGGTAGCATGTATTGAAATATATTATAAAGTTTCTATAATTAAAACAGCACAGGCATGTTTCTGAAAGTACAAACAAATGAAGCCAAAGGTCTAGAAAGAGACCCAACTACATACTAGGAATCTTGTATAATGTGGAGGAATGTGTCAAATAACAAAGGACAGAATGGCCTTTTTTTTTTTTGAGTTGGAGTCTCATTCTGGCACCCAGGCTGGAGTGCAATGGCACGCTCCCGGCCACCGCAGCCTCAACCTGCTGGGATCTGGTGATCCTTCCGCCTCAGTTTTCTAAGTAGCTAGAACTACAGATGCAGGCTACCACACCCGGCTAGTATTTTTGTGATTTATTGTAGAGACGCGGTCTCACCAAGTTGCCCGGGTGGGTCTCAAACCCACGGGCTCAGGCAATTCACTCACCTCGGCCTCCCAAAGTACTGGGATTACAGGCTGAGCCACCGAGTCCAGCAAAAATGGCCTTTTAAATAGATGATATTGGTATAACTGGATAGTCATCAAGGAAACATACAATTAGATCCATTTCCACCCTGTAAATAAGAAAGGATTTCTAATAATTCAAAATCCTGATGTAATAAATAAAAAACTGATGTCTGCCTACATTTAAAAAAAAACCAATAATAACTCTGCATGAAAGGAAGCACCATATGTAAGATCAAAAGACAAATGTCAAACAGGGAAAAATACAAATGAAGGGCTATATACTTAATTTTAAAAATTCTTTTATATGGGGAAAAAAAATAAAGAAACTTACAGAAAATTGGATACAAGTCATTCATGAGTAGAAAATCCACATAGGAGATATTGAAATATCTTTTATTTACATTAAAAAGATATTTAACTTCCCTCTTAACAAGAGAATTATAAATTAAAACTACACAGAAATACCATTTCTCACCCATCTGTTTGGACAAAACATGAAAGCTTGACAATTCACTCTGTGGGCAAAGCTGCATTGCTGGTGGGAATTCAAAATGCTACAATTTCTATGGAGAGGAATTTGGCAATTTTTAACACAACTACGTATATATTTATTATTCAATCCAAAAATCCCACTTCTAGAAATTTGGTCTGAAGACATATGCTCCATAACAACAACAACAAAAAGGCATATGGTTACTCACTGCAGGAATATTTATAATGTAAAATATTAACAATTATCTACATGTCTATACAGTTTACCCCCTTATCAACAGTTTCTCTGTATGCAGTTTCAGTTACTCGTGGTCATCAACAATCCAAAAATATTAAGTGGAAAATTCCAGAAATAAACAACCCATACATTTAAAATTATGTTCCGGCCTGAGCAGTGTGGTGAAATCTCGTGCTGTCTTGCTTGGACCGCCCCCCGCCCATGATGTGAATCTTCCCTCTGTCCAGTAGCTCACTGCTGTCTTACCCATCTATTAGTTACTTAGTAGCTGTTTCTGATATCAGATTGTCATGGTGCCACAGTGCTTGTGTTCAAGTCACCTGTATTCCAGTTAATAATGGCCCTGAAGACCAAGCGCAGTAGTGCTGGCACTTCAGACACGACAAAGAGAAGCTGTAAGTGAAAATTCTCAATTAATGGTAAGAAAAAAAAATCACAATGCTGAGGCTGCTAAGATGTACAGGAAGCATGACTCCATCTGTGAAATTGTTAACAGTGTATTATTACAATTGTTCTATTTTTTTTTTTTTTTTTTTTTGAGTTGGAGTCCCACTCGATCGCCCAGACTGGAGTGCAGTGGCCGCTCCCGGCCACCGCATCCTCGACCTGCTGGGCTTTGGCGATCCTTCCGCCTCAGCCTTCCGAGTAGCCGGAATTACAGGCGCGCGCTACCACGCCCGGCTAATTTTTTTTTTTTTTTTAATTTATTGTAGAGATGAGGTTTCGCCTGCCCAGGCGGGTCTCGAACGCCACGGGCTCAGGCAATCCACTCACCTCAGCCTCCCAAGGCGTGGGATTACAGGCTGAGCCACTGAGTCCGGCTATGTTCTATTTTTTTTAGTTATTATGTTTTTCTGTGCTTATTAAACTTTATCATAGGTATACATGTACAGGAAAAAACATAGCATATATTGAATTCAGTACTATCTGTGGTTTCAGACATTCACTGGAGGCCTTGACATGAATCCCCTGAGGATAGTTGAGGGACTGCTGGATATAAGAGATTGACTTTATTAACGATGGTGTATGTACACAGTGGAGTGTTGTGAATTGGGTAAAAGAATAAGACAGACCCATAAGTATGAAGAAAGGATGATTTCCAGGATATATTGCTAGTGAAAAAGCAGAGTGTAAAAAAGGAGAGAAATAATAAAAGGCATAATCTGCTTACCTTTTTCAAAATGAAAATGGGGTGAACAGCCGGGCTTGGTGGCTCAGCCTGTAATCCCGTGCTTTGGGAGGCTGAGGTGAGTGGATTGCCTGAGTCCGTGGGTTCGAGACCTGCCTGGGCAACTTGGCAAGACCTCATCTCTACAATAAATCAAAAATTAGCCGGGCATGGTAGCGCGCACCTGTAGTTCCAGCTACTTGGAAGGCTGAGGCGGAAGGATCGCTGGAGCCCAGCAGGTCAAGGCTGCAGTTGCTGGGAGCGGCCACTGCACTCTAGTCTGGGTGACAGAGTGAGACTCCAACTCAAAAAAAAAAAAAGAAAATGTGGTGAATAAACCAGACGACAATAAAGTTGTTTACCTACAGTGAATGGGATGAATAGGACAGAAGAGATACAGGAATAAACCATCTTTTTGTATAGCTGATATTTGAAAATATATTAATATTCTATATATCCACAAATTTAAAACTGAAACAAGAGTAGGAAGGAACTAGAGCTGAAAGGAAACAGAAACAAATGAATTCAATTGTATGTAAAAAGAATAACACAATCACATGATCTGTGGGTGATGTCTAAGTAATTTATGAACAGTGTTGACTAAGTATCTTCAGTCTTGGGGCATGGGCAAAGAGTATTTGCAAATACATCCTGAACTCTTTTCAAATGGTTTACTTTTTATTGTGGTGTGAGTCAATTCTGAAACTGTTTTAGATCGATTATATGATTGACCAAATAAATAATAAGGCTGATGTTAGAAGCCATTGTTCTTACTGTGAAAGAATGAAGACTACATACGGCGGTACCAAAAAATATAGACACATTTTAAGAGATATTATTATGTATTACTTTTCAAAGTTGAATTGAATTACAGTAGCAATGTGTAGTATGATGTTCACTCGACCGTGTTTCTGCCATTTTCTTTGACTGCCCTGCCTGTCATATGGTGACACTAGCATTCATTTGATTAATACCATCTTTTGAGCACACGTCATACTTAAAGTGTGTATGCATTTTTTGGCACCCCCTGTATATGTAGTCTATAATATGTATTATATAAAGAACACACATATCCTTCATCTATCTATCTATCTATCTATCTATCTATCTATCTATCTACGTGTGATGGCCTTGCTACCAAAGGAATCCAGCAGAATTATAAATTCATTTAAGTCAATAGCCCAGGAGCAGACCTGCCTTAAAAAAAATACATTGATTCTATCAATTTTACTGGTGCTGATTCACTTTTGAATAGAAAGTCTTGGTTGGTTGCTATATTTTTAGAATTCCAAATAAAAATCCTCATCTTCTCTTTTCAAAGATGTTTGGAAAGGATTATCTGTTCCTGAGAAGTTAATATTAACCAAGGCTTTATGTCTCCACCTACCTGGAATGTCATTGGAGTATTAAAAAAAAGGTCAAGAGTGTTTCTTTCCAGGATCATCTCTGATTCTGAAGGTGGAGGTTCCAACAAGGACAAATGCCTTCTTTACTCCTGGTGCTAGGCTACTACTCTCTACAGCAGGATAAAGACAGAATTTAAATGGCCATGCTTTGAGAGAAGCGCTTTCAGGATAACTGCAAATTAATCAAGACATGATTCTTTAATAGTTAAATCAACTCTAGAAATTCATGTAAATGAGAAACTATGAATGTACAGCTCTCTAAACTCCCCATAGAATTTCATAGAAAATAGTCAATGTTTGAAACTAAGGAAGTGTTAAACTTTGGTATCCCTGCAGAATGAAAGTATTAACTGACTCATTTCCTTCTAGTAAAAATAGAAAGACCAACGAATAATGACCAAATCAAGGGGAAATCCTTTTTATTTTGTTCTCCATCAACTACCTTTAATGCCTGCTCTAGCTCTTCATGCTTTGAGGCCTTCCTGGAATGAGTGTGAAACAGCACATGGCTGTCCGTGGCATGTGGTCAGCAACACATAGCACTCACGTGGTGAAATCTCTGGTCAAAGTATTGTTGGATCCAAGGTCAAAGACCTACTCTATCCTTATTAGTTTTTCTGCTGAATTTCTGTTTCTAAATTGGGGTATTTACCTAACAGAGATCTAAATGTTTTTTAATTTGGAAATCTTAGCCATACATATAGAATAGCATATGAAGCGTCATACAGTGGTGCCCTGCGATCACAGTAAGTAACATGTCCCATAATTCCCCAGAATATGTAGGCATTTTTTTTACTGTTAATGTTCCCTTTGAGTTTATTACAGATAATCACATCTGTCTTGCTGACTCCTTATGCTAATATCAATGAACATATTTATGTCTACTTAATAGCAAGGGAGAAAGATCGTCAGGGTAGACAATGAAACCATTTTTTATTTTTTTATTTTTTATTTTTTTTTGAGTTGGAGTCTCACTTTGTCGCCCAGACTGGAGTGCAGTGGCCGCTCCTGGCCACCGCAGCCTCGACCTGCTGGGCTCCGGCGATCCTTCCGCCTCAGCCTTCCAAGTAGCTGGAACTACAGGTGCGCGCTACCACCTCCGGGTAATTTTTTATTTA
>CAUYQG010138944.1:0-23596 GCA_963574415.1 Tarsius wallacei | reverse complement strand
ATGCAGTCATAAAAAAGAACAAAATCATGAATTTCGCAGCAACCTGAATGGAACTAGAGTTTAATACTGAGTGATCTCTCACAGAAACAAAAATCTGAGTATCACATGTTCTCACTCATATAGTGGACCTTGAACATCTATCGTAATACTATAAGAAAAGGATTGACAGTGGTGGGAAACTATGGGGGGGGAGGGAGGGGAAGGGAGATGGGATTAATGGTAGTTAATATCTGTCTGGGGACGGGGAGACACCCCTTATCAACAAGGGTGCCTGAATGAAGTATATTTGTATACGTAACCCTTAACTGTACCCCACAATATTAAAATAAAAAATATTGATTAAAAAAAAAAAAACCAAGTCAATCCATGTCTTGCTAACACAGCTTTCTTTTCACATGGGAAGGCTTCAATGCTTTGTTTATCGTAAAAGCCTTTTAAAAATATCTCTGTAAACTACTATGGAGTGATTTCCATGATATAATGTGAAATGAAAAAGCAAGGTAGAGAAAAAGTCATATAATTTAAAAAGTTATAAAATAATCAGATATCTGAACACTGGCAAAATAGATAATAAAGATAAAGAATTATGGTTAATTTATTTAGGTGTAAAAATTATGTTGTAGTTGTAATTTTTTTTAAGAATCAATGTTTTTGGAAATGCATACTGAAATATTTACTGATGAAGTCATCTAATGTCTAGGATTTGCCACAAAATAATTTAGGGCATGGTTTGGGGAGAGTGGAAAGATGTAAGTTAAGTGAGATTATCCAAGGATTGATACTTTCTGAAAGTGCATGAGGGGTACATGAAGGTTCATTTTGCCATTCTATTTTTGTAATGTTTGTTGTCTTCCATAATAAAAAATTTGAAGAACTCCTATTAGGATGTGTAATGGAAAAGAAGGAATTTGGGATGTTTGAGTATTCAGGGTTTAGAGAGGGAGGAATGAAGAGAATGAGGAAAATTCCATTCTGTGATATTATGAATATTTCTTGATTGACTAAATGATAAGTTGCAGGTATGAATGAGTGATAACCAAACCTAGTTTTTCTGTTTCTAGTGCAGAGATGTTTCCACTGAAGTTCAAGTTAGTGCCTCCTGTAAAATTTAGACTAACAACCACCTGTAGGTTTCCAGATTGGATTTCCTTACTTGTTTGAACTTTCTGTGTGACTTGCCTTTCTGAAATGACAGAATTGAACCCTCCAAGCAGCTGTTTTTTCGAGAGGCCTAATTAATATTTTTTAAGAATACAGCTTGAATTGTAGCACATACTGTGACTGGCTCATAGATGTAGTGGCTGTTTGTTTTTCATTCTTGACTCCTGAACTCTGGAAGGCGAACACTAAAAACTACACACTTAACAAAGGGAAACAACAGTTGATATTCCCCAGAAACTCTGCATCCCATCTGAAAGGCTTAGGAATTACAGAATGTTCTGTTTGGAAAAGTTTCAACATCAACAGAGACCAAGTACGTAAAGAGCTAGAGTTATAGGTATCTGAGGCAAAGATATATAGAAGTAGGCAACTAGTTAAAACCCGATTCAGAACAATCCTACTCACTCTGATAAACAAATTGCTACTCAGTTTCTCATCTTCACCTGTTACACCCCAAGACAACCCTGTGCTTTGATTATCCTGTCATATGGACTGACTTGTGATTCTTTCATTTTTATTGGACTCCACTCACTAGTCTAATGTATCTACTTTGTTTCTTGTAACCTCAGCAGTTAGTACAACACTGAACCCCCAAATGTTTAATAGTCACTTTTGGATTGGCTACTTCAGATGAGTGTCAATAGAGACAAATATAATGTTGTAATCCTCATAGAAGCAGAGAGTAGAATGGTGGTTACAGAGATTAGGGCTGGGCGAAGAGGTAGATGATGGTCAAAGGGTACAAAATCTCCATTAGACAATTAGACAGGAGGAGGAATATCTATTTTTTATCTTTTGAATTCTGTTGTACAATGTGGAAAATATGGTTAATATTAGAGTACTGTACTTTTAAAAATTGTGGCGTGTTCTCACCACAAAAAATGTTAAGTACTTTATTTGAGGTGATGGATATTTAGCTTGATTTAATTATTCCACGTTGTATTCATAAATTATAACATCACTTTGTACTTATAAATTTACACTATTATAAATTGTCAGTTTACAATACAAAAAAATCCTAAAGGTGAAGGAAATAGAGTTAGAAGACAGAACAGGACCTTATGTGCCCATTTTTCATTTAAGGATATTGAAACTGAGGGAGGTTCACTGACTTGCTCATAGTTATGAGTGGTAGGACCAGACCAGAGCTCAGACCTGGGTGCTTATGATCTTTCCATAGAATCATGCTTATTATGTATCACTTATTATAATACCTATTACTTAAAGGATGGCAAATTGATGAGTTTGCAGATTGAGAGAAGGCGAATCCATGAGTGGGTATGGGACATCCATCTCTTAATATTTTCTTGGCATGGGAACTGGTTCACAGCAGCTGTAAATCAAAAGAGAAGAGACAGGAATTTCCAGTAATATCATAAGAACTTTAGATGGAAGCTGAATCCTTTCTAGATATTTGGAAGATGCTGGAATTAGGACTAGTCTAACATCTGTAATCTGGGTACAATTTATCTTTCCTATCTTTCAGAACCATCCTTCTCCTCGCCTCCGTTTGGCAGGGCCCCAGGATGTCTGTTCCCCTCATTGTGCAACATCTTTAATGCCCTACCTATGCTTATCCTCATAATCCTCTTAAAACTTTTTGTCTTAGTTTAGGCAGCATTAACAAAATGCCGTCAACTGGGTGGCTTAAACAGCAGATATTTGTTTCTCATAGTTCTGGAGGTTGGAAGTTTGAAATCAGGGTGCCAGCATGGTTGGTTCATGGCAAAGGCCCTTCTCTTGGCTTGCAGACACTGGGCTTCCTGTATCCTCACATTGTGGAAGGAGGAAACTCTAGTGCCTCTTTGTCTTCTTATAAGGACACTAATCCCTTATAAGGCTCTACCCTCAGGGCCTCATGTAAATTTAAGTACCTCCCAAAAGCCCTACTTCCAAATACCTTCACACTGGGATTAGGGCTTTAACTTATGAATTTAGTGAGGACACAAACATTCAGTCCTTAGTAACTTCTCTACATATGAGATAGTCTCTTCAGGACCCTGAAGCCATGAGTGAAGAGATGTTGGCCTCCAAAAGTAATCGACGCTGATGTTTATGACAAATTTTCTCTCCTGCATCATCAAATTCCCCTTCATCACACCATCTTGCTGTTATTTCTTCCATCCTAAAGAACAACAGCAGACCTTTCTTGAGAAGCCCAACAGCTGCAGTTGGCAACTTGGCTCTGCATCTACAACAAAACTTCTAGTCACAACACACTTACAACAAAACTCTTTGTCTCTAATTACCCTTTTCTCATTCTTTCTTAAACTCTACCAACCAGGAATTTATCTCCATCACTGTCTTTTCAAGGAGTCGCTTGTCGATTCCTCAAATCAAAGTCACATTAGTCTCCACATTGATAAAGTCAATAGTAGGTTCTCAGTTCTGATTTTACTTGACTTATCAGCATCACTGACATAGTTGATCATTCTGGCTTCCAAGAATAACTTTTTCTGCTTTTCTTGTCATGTATGTCCCTCTCCATTTTGCTGGTTCTTTCTCTTCTCCCCAACCTCTTAATTTTGGAGGGTCCTAGAGTTCAATCCTTGGGTTTCACCTCTACCCTATCTACACTTATGCTCTTTTGATGATTTCAAGTTTTTGACTTTAGGGAAAACTTATAAACATATGATTCATAAATCTATATCTTCATTTGGACCTCTGCCTTGACTCTCAGACTCATGCATTTAACTGCTTAATTGGTTTCTCTACTTAATTGACCTAATAGAAAACTTATACTTAACTTGTCCAAATGCAACAGAAGAGAGAGTCCAGAAATAGATCTCACATGTGCAATCACTTAATTTAGAGCCAAGGTGATATTGCAATGCAGGAAAAAGATGGCCCTTTCAATAATTGGTGTTGAAGAATTGAATACTTATATGGAAAAAAGTAAATCTCAACCTGTATCCCATACCATAACCAAAATCGATTCCAGATAAATTTCAGATTTTAATATGAAAGATAAAACCACCTGACTCCTACAAAATAACACAGGAGAAAATATAACATTGGAGTAAGGAGAGATTTCTTTAGCAGAATACTAAAAGCGCTGAGATAAAGGAAAAGATTGATAAATTGGACTTCATTATAATTAGGAACTTCAGTTTATAAAAAGACACTGTTGGCTGGGTGTGTTGGCTCAAGCCTGTGATTCCAGCACTTTGGGAGGCTGAGGTATGGGGATTGCCTGAGCCCATGGGTTTGAAGACAGCCTGAGCAAGTTGGCAAGACTTCATCTCTACAATAAATCAAAAAATTAGCCAGGCATGGCAGTGCATGCCTCTAGTTCCAGCTATTTGGTAGGCTGAGGTGGAAGGATCACCTGAGCCCAGCAGATCGATTCTGGGCTGGCCGTGAGTGTGCGTGCCACTGCACTCCTGCCTGGGCGATGGAGTGAGATGCCAACTCAGAAAAACAAAACAAAAAAATCATTAAGGGAGGGAAATAGTGAGCCACCAATTGGAATAAGGTATTTGCAGAACGTTCATGCAACAAAGGATCCATATTCAGTATATGTAACAATTTCCTAAAAATCAATATGAAAATACTGAAAGGTATTTTACTTATCTATTGCCACATAATAAACCACCTCGAGACTTAGTGACTTGAAAAACAATCATGTGCTTACTCACAGTTTTACAATTTTGGCAGAGAGAATTCAGTGGGGGCAGCATGTCTCAGCTCCACATAGTATCAGATGAGGTGGCTTTTTGGTACCGGGGGACTTACTTCCAAGATAGATCATTCATGTGGCCCTCAAACTGATACTGGCTGTCACTTGGGAATTCAACTGAGGTTGTTAGACCAGGACCTTAATTCTCTTCAGGATAGGTTTTTCCACATGACTTTTGGTCTTCTTCATGGAATGGTAGCTAGCTTTCAAGAGAGAGGACACAGCAGTTGTTAGCCCTCTTTAAGATTAAACCTAGAACTGTCAGTATATCATTTCTACTGTGTTCTATTGATCAAAGTAGTCAGTGCCCAGGCCAGATTCAGTGGGCTGGAGAAATCTACTCCACCTCTCAGAGTGTGTGTAGGATGGTTAAAAGGAATTTGTAGCCACCTTTAATCTACCACAGCAATATAATTAAAAATTTTGCAAATGACTTGAGCAAGTACTTTACAAAAAAGGAATATTCAAATTACCAATAGGCATAAAAATGTGCTCAACAACATTTGTTATCAGAGAAATACAAGTTGTTATCTGAGAATTACGAGGTATCACTATGTACCAATTAGGATGGCAAAAGTGAAAAAAAAAAAGACTCCAAAAAATAGAAAACCAAACCTGGCAATAAAACTGTTAATGAGAATGGAAACAATATAAACTCTTGAAATGTTGCTGGTGGGACTTTAAATTAGTGAACAATATTGGAATCCTGTTTTGCATAATCTAGTAGATCACCCACAAATTGGTACTGGCTGTCACTTGGGAATTCCATGGGACTGCTGGTTAGGGGCCTTAATTTTCCTCTATATGAATCTTTTACGTTGCTGCCTAGGCCCCCTCACAGTATGTTGGCTAGGTTCCAAGTGAAAGGATAGAGCAGGCATGTGTGTAAATGGATATATACACAAGAGAAATGCATATATACATATGTGCAACAAATGTATGTACAAGAATGTTCATGCCAGCAGTATCAGTAAATGCCCCAAAGTGAAAACAAGTCTAATATCCATCAACAATTGAATGGTTAAATAAATCGTGATTTATTCAAATAGTGGAATAATATACAACAACAAAAAGTACATGAATCATTATTATATATAACAATGTGGATACTTCTCATAAAGTAAATACTAAGTGAAATAAGCCAAACACAAAGGAGTTTATATTGTATGGTGCCATTTATGTAAGGTTCAAAAACTGGCAAATTAATTGGGATGGGTGGTAAGCAGGAAATATGAGGAAATGAGGAATATATGAAGAAATATGAGGAAAAATGAGGAAAGCTTCTATGTTGGTGAAAATAGTCTATTTTTGATCTTGATGGTGAGTACCCTGGTATGTTCTCTGTGTTCAAGTTCATTGAGCTGTCCAATTAAGATTTGTGCATTTTTTTGTATATTTACCTGAGCTAAATAAACTAACTTGTCTAAAACTCAACTTCTAATCCTCCTACCAAAACCTGCCCTACTCACAATCACTACTCACAAATAATTTAGCTAGTGGCTTCCCTCTCTGTGAGTCTTTGAGTCATCCCTTCCTCTGCCTCCCAAATTTATCTGCAAATCTTGTTGGGTCTGCCTTCAGCACAGGTCTAGAGTCCAACCACTGCCTTCTCCTTCATCAGAGCCTTCCTGCACCAGGCCACCTTGTTTGCTTACCTGGATTTTTGTCATGGTCTCCTAACTGATCTCTCAGCTTCTAACCTATTACCCTACAGGCTAGTCTCAGCACTGTAGTAAGATGTCCACTCACAACATGTCACGTCTTCCAGTGGTACGCATCTCACTAAGAGTAAAATTTCCTTTCTACTTTTCTTGCATTCTTTTTCCATTCCTCTCTGTTTGCCTTGTATCCTTTCTCCTCCAGCTATTCTGGTCTCCTTGTTGTGTCTTAAACACAAGTCATATACTCTCCCCAAAGGGTCTTAGCCCTCTGGTTCCCTGTTCCCTCTTCCTCACCACTGTTCCCCATTAAGTCTTTTCAGACATTACCTTCTCTCAAAACTTGTTCTGACTATCCTAATTAAAATGAGGTAGTACCCTGCACTCCCTAGCTGTGCTTTGAATCTCACCTTTGAACTTACTACCTTCTAACAAACTATATATTGTCTTTATTTAATATGTTTATTATCCATCATTGCCCTTTACACAAACTGACTGAGGGGTTTTGAAGCAATTTAAAGTTTAGGAAGTTCTACTTTTGATCTTCCCAGTGGATAAGTGCTTTTACATCCAATTATTGAGTTTGATTTTACTGTATGGGTTGGCACAGTAAGTGCTATTAGCCCCCACCATTTTGTTGTTGTTGTTTAACAGTGAAGAAACTAGGGCCTTGAGACCAAGGTCACGAGCAGGGCCAAGACTTGTATTTTGGTCTTCAAGGAGTTGACTCCAAGGCCAGTGTTCTTCCTGCCACAACACGTCATCCTGTACAGCAAACAGCAGTAACTAAAAGGCAGATTAGATACTGGAGGGATTCCAGCAGAGAGGTGGGCCAAAGAGTGCAGGGAGTTACTAGGTCTTAATTTAGATTAAGATGATGGGAGGTAGTGATGAGTGTTTGGACATGAAAATGTCACAGCCTGGCTAAGGGATAACTAACCCGTTGTCCTAGGGGCTGTTGTGGAGTCAAGTAAGGACAGTCCTGGCTTCATTCTGTGTACTGAGGCTAGAAGTTGGAGCAGGAGAATAGCAGACCTTTTGGTGCCCAAATTCCTCAATATCATGACAAGGTTCCTAGGTTATGATGTCATGTCCTTTGTTTTGCTGGTGCCCACAGATTTCTTAGGGCTCTTGGATAACCCAGAAATTCACATTAGAATCAAGTCTAGATTTCTAGAAATTACTTCACTTTTTTTTGTTCTCTTTTTTCCAACTTACCTCCTAAACAGGTTTGAGATTGCCTATAATAAAAGATGCATATCGAATAGGAATCAATATCATAGATATAAAAGATAAATAGAACATGTGGTTGTGGGTGGATGGATGCAACAAGACAAAACAGTTTTGCTAGTGGATTTACAGTGATTGGAACATTTACTTTGGATCATCCTGAAAGCTGAAGAGAAAATGAAAAGTAGTTGTTATTGCCTGATTAAAATATGCCCCACATTTTCTTATAGGGTCACGGAATTTTTAGGGGGTTACAATCTAAGAGGAGTCTATCACACATGTCTTATTGAAGAGACATTACATTCATTAGTGAATTTTATATTTACAGGCCTATTTGCAAGCATTTTTTCTGCTACCAGATGGGTGTTCTCTTGACCCAGGAGCGTTCTCTAGTCATTACAATGCATTATGCTTGAGTTCAGGAAACAGAGATTTGCATCGTTGAATCACATGTGTGCTTCTGTTCCTGCCCCTCCTCTGAGCACTCTTAGCACTCTATAATTTAGCATTTTCCAGTGCATCACTGACTTCAGTGCTTCTAGCCTGATTTTCCCAGTTAAATGTAAACTTCTTGAGGATTGAAATGCCTTTCATTCTTATGAACTCCCTCAGTGCCAGGTCCCTTATGTACTTCTCCCTCTCTCCTCTCCTGTCTCCACTTCACAATCTCCACCAGAGAGAGAATTTGTATCGGCTTTTTTCTTTGCCTGCAACTCTCCCTTTCCGACATCCTACACATCTTTACTAAAATATTAGATTCCCAAGGATCCCTACCCTGGCCACCATATGTGAAATTGCACCTCCATCCCCCACACCAGCGGCCTTTTCTTTTTCCCATAGTACCTCTCACCTCTTAAATACCATTTCACTTATTTATGTCTGTTGTTTATTGTGTGTCTCCTTCTGCTGGAATGTAAGATCCACAAGAAGAGAGCAATACCTTATCATTTTCAGAATTAATGACTCAATCCTCAATTGAAGAAGTAGTCTTAAGTAGGATAAATAAGCATAAATGTAGGGGCCTTGCAATAAAACTGAAACACACCAAAGACAGAAAAATGTAAAAACCACAGGGAATGAGATGTTCCTTTAAACAAATATTAGACTACTAAAGAATTTCTCATTAGCAATAGTTGTAGCCAGAAGGCAATAAAATATCTTCAGAGTCTTGGGCTGGGGAGAAGGAGTGGGGCGGGGGAGGGGGAGGGAAGTAACTGTCAAAATAGAATTCTAAATCTTCTAAACTGTTGCTACCCAAACTGCGTTCCAAGGACTAGCAGCACCAGAATCATCTAGGAGTGTGTGAGAAATACAGAATCTACCCAAGACCTACAGCATCATAGTATGTAGCCTAACAAGATCCTCAGGTGTCTTGTATGCTCATTACAGTTTGAGAATCCCTGATGAGGTAAACTAGTGTTCAAAGTGAGACCAAAACAAAGACATTTTCAAACAAAGAAAAAAGAGAGTTTTGCTGAAAAATTACTTCAATAAGAAGAAAATTGAATCCATAGGAAAGAGATGGGAAGCAAAGAAATTGGTAAATATGGGTAAAAACCTAAAGAATGGAAGGCATAATCCTTGCCCCCAGGGAACTTATAATAGGACTGAGAAGAGAAAACCAAAACACACAGAAAACAGGATTTGCAGGTGCCCTGGAAGGAGTTCTCAGGGAAACTAGATTCTGGTCTGGAATTTGCTATCATTTTGTGTGTTTGTAACTTTAAGGAAGATTTTTTTTTTTTTTTTTTTGAGTTGGAGTCTCACTCTGTCGCCCAGACTGGAGTGCAGCGGCTGCTCCCGGCCACCACAGCCTCGACCTGCTGGGCTCCGGCGATCCTTCCGCCTCAGCCTTCCAAGTAGCTGGAACTACAGGCGCGCGCTACCACACCCGGCTAATTTTTTGATTTATTGTAGAGACGAGGTCTTGCTTGCCCAGGCGGGTCTCGAACCTGCGGGCTCAGGCAATCCACTCACTTCAGCCTCCCAAAGGCGCGGGATTACAGGCTGAGCCATTGAGCCCGGCTTACTGTGTGAGTTTTGTTCCCTGATTTGATCTATACTGCTACAGTTGATCACTATGAAATTTTGTTTTAATGGAATTATAGTTGACCATGTAACTCTTGCTCCTTGGACACATGCTTTAATAAAGTATGTACTAATATTCCTCTAGAGATTGTCCAGTTTTCTAATTAACAGTAAAAGTTCAAATTATGCAGATTTTATCACAAGGAAAAAATACTCCTGAATTTAGATTTTTTAAAAGATATTTTATATCATTTAATTAAGAATCAAAACAATTTCATTTGTATAGGAAAAATTACATGCCTATGTTTGTAGTGTAAGACAAATGTTAAGTCTTAATATATAAATAATTACTGATGTTTAGAAAGCAGCTTAGCTTTACTTAGTAGGCAAGATTTCCAGTTCTTATTTCTCTTAAAACTAAATAATCCCTGCTTTAGAATACCAAGTACTGTTTGTTTTAAATAAAATGGCCTTTATTGCTATTTTAACTCTCCACACGCAAAAAGTTATTTACTCTAATTTTTAATTTAAATTTTTGTTTGAATTTCTGCTTTAAAAATATGATTGAGTTCAATCTTTTTAATGCTATTTCTAGTCAATGTTGAGAATTCTTTATGTTTATCCAAATGTCCATATCTATTGCTTGGAGCTGAAGGTGTTAAGCCAGGGGGTAGCTTGCTCAAACGCAGTGGGAGAAGGTAAGCTAAAGTCTCTTAGAGATGTTTAATACTCTCAAGAAATGACCCACAGGTGCATCCCAACGGATGCTCTGGTCAAAAGAGCCTATACAAACAAGTGAAATGTCAAAATAACACAAGTCCTTTGCACTTCTTGATTGTCACAAAGGGGACACCTAAAAACCAGTAATAATTCTTTTAAAATTTATTCTATTTTATTTTAAGTTGATAAATTTAAAAATGTACACATTTATGGTATACAACATGATGTATCAAAATAGGTGTACATTGTGGAATGACTTAACTGAGCTAATTAATATATGCATTACCTTCACAGTTACCATTTTTCTGTTGAGAACAGTTAAAATCTACTCTCAGGGATTTTCAAAATACAATACGTTGTTAGTAACTATAGTCACCATGTTGTACAATAGATCTTGTGAACTTCCTCCTATTTAAATGAAAATTACCTTGTATCTTTGACCAACATCTTGTCAACATTATGCCCCTAATCCCCCAGTCTACTGTACTTCTATGTGTTCAACTATTTTCAATCCTATATGGTAGTGAGATTATGTTGTATTTGTCTTTCTGTGTCAGGCTTATATAACTCGACATAATGTTCTTCAAGTTCATCTGTATTGCCATAAATAACAGAATTTTCTTTTTTTTTTGAGACTGAATGACATTCTTATGCATATATATATTATATATATATATATACTGGGGTGCCAAAAATTTACACACATTTTAGAATATTTTATCTATGTATTACTTTTAGTTCACCATAATCAGAAGTGTCCAGATGCTGATGGTAACCACTCTGAGTACCTCTTGTAATTGCAGAAGTCAAATGTGACTTGTGTTCATCTTTTAATTTTAATGCAATTTTTTCCCTTTCTTAAAATACATTTTCTGGCATCTTATGTATGTGTATATGTATAATGTCTTATATATATATATATAACATTTCCTTTACATATTCATCTATTGATGAATACAAGTTGATTCCATATCTTGGTCATTGTGACTAATACTGCAGTGGATATGATATATAGATATGGCATACTGATTTCATTTTTTTACATCTATATCCAGTAGTGGGATTGCTGGGGAATATGATAGCATTATTTTTATTTTTTTTAGGAACTTCCAGTTTTCCACAATGGCTATACCAATTTACACTGCTTTCAACAGTGTACAAGTATATCCTTTTTTCTGCATATTTGCCAACCCTTGTTATCTTTTGTCTTTTTGGTAATAGTCATCCTAACAGATGTCAAGTGATACCACATAGTGGCTCTAGTCTGTATTTCACTGATATTTAGTGATGTTAAGCATTTTTTCATATTCTTATTGATCATTCTTATATTTTCCTTTAAGAAATGTATATTAAAGTCCTTTGTCCATTTTTAACTTGAATTATTTGTTATCTTGCTATTGAGTTGTTTTTTTTCCTTATATATTTTGGATATTAACTTCTTATCAGATGTATGATTTGCAAATATTTTCTACCATTCTGTAGGTTGTCTCTTCACTTTGTTGATTGTTTTCTTGGCTGTGCAAAAACTTTTCAGTTTGATGCTATTTCTATTTCACTTGTCTACTTTTGCCTTTGTTGCCTGTACTTTGGGATCCTATCCAAAAAAGTGATTGCCCAGACCACTGTTATAGAGTTTTCTCCCTATGCTTTCTGTTAGTAGTTTTATAGCTCTAGGTCTCATGTTTAAGTGTTCAATCCATTCGATATAATTTTTACATAGTATGAGATAAGGGTCTTATTTCATTCTTCTACATGTGGATGTCAAGTTATCTCAACACCATTTATTGAAGTAACCGTTGTTTCTTCATTGAGTCTTTTTGGCACCTTTGTTGAAAATCAACTTATTTAAATGTGTAGGTTTATTCCTAGGTTCTCTATTCTGTTCTATTAATTTATATGTCTGAATTATGCACAGAAAGATAAATATCAACGATGCTTTTTTGATTATTATATCTCTGTAGTCAGGTTGTGTGATGCCTCCAGCTTTGTTCTATTTGCTCAAGATTGTATTGGCTATTTGGGGTCTCTCTCTTTTTTATTCAAATTTTAGGATTGTTTTTTCTATTTATGTGGAAATGTCCTTGGGATTTTGATAGGGATTGTATTGAATATGTAGATTGCTTTGGTGATATAGACATTTTAACAATATTAATTCTCCCAATTCATGAACATGATCTCATTTCACTTATTTGTGTCTTCTTCAATTTCTTTCATCAATGTTTAATAATTTTTAGTATAGAGGTCTTTCACTTCCTTGGTTAAATTTGTTCCTAAGTATTTTATTTTTGTAGTTAGTGCAAATGGGATTTTAAAAAAAAATATTTTTTCAACAGTTCATTGTTTTGTATAGAAACATTACTGATTTTGATGTATTGCATTTGTATTCTGTAACCTCACTGACTTTGTTTGTTTATCAGTTCTAATAGTTCTTTGTGGAGTCTTGAGGTTTTCTATCTACAAGATCATGTTGTCTGCAAGCAGGGACAATTTATTTTTTTATTTGCAAATTGTATGCCTTTTATTTATTTCTTTTTCCTAATTTCTCTGGCCAAGACTTCCAGTACTACATTGAATTAAGTGGGAGAATGGGCATCTTTGTCTTGTATCTGAACTTAGAGAAAAGCTTTTACCTTTTTACTGTTGAGTATGAAGTTAGTTAGCAGTGGGTTTGTCATACATGAGTTTTATTGTGTTGAGATATATCCTTTTCAACCTAATTCATTATGAGTTTTTATCATGAAAGGATGTTGAATTTTGTCAAAACATTTTTTTGTGTCTATTGAGATAACCATAGTTTTTTTAAAAAAATCTGTTGATTTGGTGTATCACATTTATAGATTTGCATGTGTTGAACCATCCTTGTATTCCTGGGATAAATCTAAACTGATCATTGTGAATTATCTACCAGTAATAATTTTTACAGTATACCTTTTTTCCTCTTATGCATTGCTCATACATACTACTTCTACTTTCAACCTCTCCCCCAAAGTGCCCTAGCACTTTATTAGTGTTTGTGTCTTGTTCTTTCTCTCATCTTCCTTCCTGATTCTTCATTCAAGCAAGGAGTAACCTTAATGAAGGTTGGGGAAGGAGAAGAAACTTAAAGTGGGCAAAGTCAGAGACCTCTTTAGAAACAGAAGTTTGACATAAGGCTGAGAGAGTTTATTTGTTCTTAATTTTAAATTATGTCACTGATGCTAACCAACAGTACCATATCCATTAAAAGAAGAGTGCAAAGTAATTTCCAGACATTTTAAAGTAAAATTATTTTATTTTTAAAATGTGGGGTACAAATGAAGGTTAGATACATATATAGTCATAATACAGGTAAAATGTGGGTACTCTTATTGATGTTATGTGTCCCTGCCAGCAGTGTCCCACACTGCCAATCCCTTTCTTATGGTATTATGATAAATATTCAAAGTTCATTTATGAATGAGTACATGTGGTACTCAGATTTTTGTTTTCGTGATAAATCACTGAGTATTATAGAGTCTAATTCCATTCCGGTTGCTGCAAAGTTAATAATTTTGCTTTTCTTAATGGCTGGATAATATTCCATTGTGTAAATGTACTACATTTTCTTTATCAAGTTCATTTTTGATGGGCAGCATGGTTGGTTCCATGTTTTTGCTATTGTGAATAATGTTGCAATAAACATGCATGTGCAGGTATCTTTATTAGAGAGTGACTTGAATTCCTCTGGGTATATTCCCAGAAGGAGGATTGCTGGCTCTTATGAAAGGTCGATTTTCAGATTTTTTAGAAATCGCCATACTGTTTTCCACAGAGGTTGTACTAGTTTACATTCCCACCAATGTAATGTTCCCTTTCCCCCACATCCTTTGCAGCATCTGTTGTTTTTTGAGTTACTGATGATGGCCATCCTGATTGGAGTTAAGTGGTATCTCAGTGTGGTTTTAATTTGCATTTCTTTGATGATTAGTAAGGCTGAGCATTTTTTTATGTATCTGTTGGTTGCTCATATGTCTTTTTCTGAGAAGTATCTATTCATATCTTTTGCCTATTTTTTAATAGGGATTTTTTTTCCTTTCAGCACATTTGAGTTTCTTATAGATCCTAGATGTTAGACCTTTGTCAGATATAAAGTTGGTAAATATTTTTTCCCATTCTGTGGGCTATCTCCCCAGTCTCTTGATGATTTTTTTTTATTTTGCAAAAGCTTTTCAATTTGATGAGGTCCCACTTGTCTATCTTATCTTTTATGGCATTCTCTTTTGGAAAGTTGATCAGGACTTGGTTGCCTATTCCAATTTCCATAAGTATGTTTCTTACATTTTCTTCTAGTATTCTTATAGTTTGTGGTTTAACATTTAGGTCTTTGATCCATTTAGAGTTGATTTTTGTGTATGGTGATAGGTAGGGATCTTGTTTCAGTCTTCTCCATGTAGGCAGCCAGTTTTCCCAGCACCATTTACTGAATAGGTTTTCCTCTCCCCATTGTTTGTTGGTGGAGACTTTGTTGAAGATGAGTTGGTTGAGGAATTGAGGTTTTGCTCCTGGAATTTCTATCCTGTTCCATTGGTCTATATGCCTGTTCTGGTACCAATACCAGGCTGTTTTGATTATTGTAGCTTTATAGTATAGTTTTAAGTCTGGAAGTGTGATACCTTCTGCTTTGTTTCTTTTGCTAAGGATTGTTTTGGCTATTCATGGTCTTTTATGTTTCCATATGAATTTCAGTATTGTAGTTTTCAGGCCTAAGAAGAATGATGATGGTAATTTAATAGGCATTGTATTAAATCTGTAGATTATCTTTGGTAGAATGAACATCTTAACAATGTTAATTCTTCCAATCCATGAGCATAGAATATTTTTCCATTTATTTGTGTCTTCTTGGATTTCTTTGAGCAGTGGTTTGTAGTTTTCATTGTAAAGGTCTTTCATTTCTTTGGTTAGGAAGATGCCAAGGTATTTCTTTTTTTTTTTTTTGTGGCTATTGTGAATGGGATAGTCCTTTTTATTTGGGTTTCTGTCCATTATTGATGGTGTATAAGAATGTAACTGTCTTTTGCACATTCATTTTATACCCTGAGACTTTGCCAAAGTCCTTTATCAGTGCAAGGAGGTTTTGGACAGATTCTCTTGGGTTTTCAAGGTATAGGATCATGTCATCTGTGAAGAGGGATAACTTAACTTCCTCTTTTCCTATTTGGATAGTCTCTTGTCTAATTGTTCTAACTAGAACTTTCAATAAAATGTTGAACAGGAGAGGTGTATGTCTTCTTCTTCCTTGTCTTGTTCTGGTTTTTAGGAAAATTCCTTCCAATTTCTGTTGGTTTAGCAGTAAGCTGACTGTGGGTTTACCATAGATGGCTCTTACTATTTTGAGGTATGTTTCATCTATGCATAGATGTTCAAGGATTTTTATGAAGAAGGGATGCTAGATTTTATCAAAAGCTTTTTCTGCATCTAATGATATAATCATATGATTCTTGTTTTTACATCTGTTGATGTATTTAATTACATTTATGGTCTTGCAGATATTGAACCAGCCTGCATCCTGGGGATGAAGCCTACTTGGTCATGATGGATGATTTTTGAGATGTATTGTTGGATCTGGTTTGCTAGAATCTTGTTCTGAATTTTTACATCTATGTTCGTTAAGGATATTGGCCTGTAGTTTTCTTTCTTTGTTGGATCTTCACCTAGTTTGGGTATCAATGTGATGCTAGCTTCATAAAATGATTTCAGTAGAGTTCCTTCTTTCTCAATTGCCTGGAATACTTTCTTTTTTTTTTTTTTTGAGTTGCAGTCTCACTCTGTCACCCAGACTGGAGTGCAGTGGTCAGTCCCGGTCACCGCAGCCTCGACCTGCTGGGCTCCGGCGATCCTTTCAACTCAGCCTTCCAAGTAGCTGGAACTACAGGTGCGCGCTACCACGCCCAGCTAATTTTTTGATTTATTGTAGAGATGAGGTCTCACCAAGTTGCCCAGGCGGGTCTTGATAGAAAGAAGGAGAAAGGATAAAACAGAACAAAATGTCCACACCCAACAAGCTGTATTTAAAAAAAAATAGGTAGAGTCATTCAGATACAAGAATAAGCAAGCAAACAAACAAAACCACAAACCCAAAACAACAACAACAACAAAACAAATGTAATTCTTGAGCACCCTCTTTCAGCAGTTTCAAGACTTAAGGTTTCTTGTAGGAATGACCCAAGCACTGCTTCTCTTAGCTGGCAGCAGAGGGGAGGGGTTTCGGAAGGGAGGAGCTTCCAACTGTTAAATCTGTCCCCCTGTTTACCCCTGGCAGTTGTGGAGAGACTGGAAGGTGTCCCCAACTAATCTGCCAATGTTTAGCCCTCTCCGTGTGTGCTGATCCTAATGTTGCCCACCTGAGTGGGCACATCTCACAAATCACTGGGGAAAGGGTGTAGGGTCACTTTAAAACTCATCCTCTACTCATCTGCTGTCAGCGGAGGAGACTGGATTCTTAGGTTGCAGTGTAGACTGCAAATGCTTCAAATCAAACCCGTTGTTTACTCCATGGAGTTGGGGGAAGGCTGAGGACTGCCCCCAGCTGATCTGCTTATGTTCAGGTCTCTCTATGCATGTTGCTCAGAAAGTTGCCCACCTGAATCATATGTCTCATGGATTACTGGGAAAAAAAAGGTGCTGGGTCACTTTAAAACTCACCGCCATTTTGCTATGATCTAGGGCTGGGTTCTTCAGCAGGGCTGCTGCAGCAGACCTCAAATTCTTCAATTGGGGGATGGGCATATGGATCTCCTGGGCTGGGACTCTCGTTGCGTTACTCTGGTATATCTTTTCACAGTTTATGTTACTGGTGTCTGACCTGGGATGAAGGCTGCAGTGGCAGTTGGCACCTGTTGCAGGTGATTTTCACCGTTTTAACCTTTTTTCCCCCTTACTGGGTGATACTGTAGAGATGGTGCCTGCCTCTGGATCAAGAGTGCACTGAGGTCCAAGCAGCTGTGCAGGGCAGCTGCTTATGCAGGAGATCTCTTTTCCATGTCTCCACTCAATCAGACATTCACACAACTTTTGTTGACACCCTCGGGTGAATACTAGTCTCTTCACCCGTTCATTTATGCGGAGACTCATGCACTCCAACTGCCTCCATCGACATCTTGGAATTCTGAATCCAGACTCTTATTTATGTAAAGTTTTAGAGCAAAGAGGCATAATATTTCTAAACTAGTTAACTTGCAGTCACAAATTGTGTTCTCTAGGAAACAGATTAATCAGAAGGACATTCATTTATAATTGATATTGGGTTATGAAAGGGAGAGGAAGGTAGAAGGATTGTTTACGTTGAAGATGAACTGCAATCGGCCCCTATAATTGTATTAACTGACTCTATGAAGCTCTCTGGAGCTGACTGGGATGGCCTTTTAGAGCTTTCTGTATGGATAAAAGAGCAGGGTTCTTATATTTCCACACTGTTGTGTGAATGTGAGTTGTTCCTGGAAAAAGCTATAACTTTGGGCAAAGTAGTTTTCTTCAGCTAAGGAAATCCTTAAAAAGAACTGGTGATTGAAAGTCATCTTCTGTTAGCATTCCAAGTAGCTGGGGGAACAAGTCCCTCTTTCCTAAAGAGGGGTCTGGACAGTGTATCCACCACACATGATGCCATTTGTCTGCCAGAGATGTGCTCAGCAAATATGCCAACTGCTTCTTACAGGGAATCTCAGTGGAGCTTTGTCATGGGACCCTTGAGAGAAATCAGACTTTATTTCTACCTGTCAAGGAGCATTTATAGAACAGCTTATCTCTGCAGATACAGTTGTAGCATAAGAGAGGCTACTTCAAGGTTGGAGTGGGGAAAATTAGCAAGATAAGGATGTAAATAAATGTGGCCTGTATCTGAAGTCCAGGGACTCAAAAGCCATTAAGGAATGCTGCTTATGCAGCTGGAAAGGTGACAGAAGGTAGAGTGCAATGGTCCTAATAGTGAATAATTTTTTTCTTTCTTTGCTTCTCAGGGTATTCTTGTGCTTCCAAAGAAATATCCCACTACAAATAAGCAAGGATATCTCAGATGAAAGGGTGTGTATGTCATTACCATTAGCTGAAGATTTGAGCGCTCTGGCAAGTCTGAATAATAAATACATCTTTCTCTGACCCATCCCACATCCCCAAAAACACTGTTTGAAATGTTGAATGACTTCTTTGTTTTTTAAAATGTTGTACCCTAGAATCCTGAGTGAAAGAGGTCTAAATTTTTCTCACAGAATGATAAGAACACATGCCATAATGAATGGTTCTATTAACTGACTTCCTTGTTCAGGCATGAACTGCTTGGGAGCAGAAACCATGCCTCTGTTATTCTCTATCCTTGCTGACCACTATTCCAAGCAGAAAAAAGATTTTCACCAATACTTGTTGAATAATTGCCTGAGTTAGTGAATGAAAGAATAGATATTCCATTGTGTTGCTATGGTCTTTCTAGTTGGTACTTTTTCCTGAGAATTTAAAGTTATTTTACCAAGTGGTTCCTAGTTTCCTACACAACAGGCACACTCTATTGGATCTCGATACCAATAGAAACAGACCAGGCATGTCTCTTGTGTATATAATTTAGTTGGGAGGAAAGCATCTTTCCTTAAAGACCATCTGCATATTTTAAGAGCAGAGGGAGCCTGTGTAGTTGAAGCCTCCAGATTCTAATTCAATTAGGTACCAGACTGAAGAGAGCTGCAATTGGAATCTAATCAGGCCTTCAATACTGGTAAGAGTAGTAATCAGTCAGAACAGACATGTCAGCGCAAATAACAGAAAGTCCCTGTGTTCGACCTTTATTTAACAGAAAGGCAATCGTGTTGCAGTAGCACACAAGGGAAGTAGCTCTGTGGCCATGAAGGGAAGTGGGAACACAGTAAAAGCTGCAGATGTGAATGTGAAAATGGAAAGACCAAACTCTTCAGATATAAATTAAAGTAAAATGCATAACCAGCTGGGTGAGGTGGCACACGCCTTAATCTCAGCACTTTGGGAGGCTAAGGAGGGAGGATTGCTTGAGCCCAGGAGTCTGAGAATAGCCTAGGCAACATAGCAAGACCCTGTATCTACAAAAAGTAAAAAAAATAGCTGGTCATGATGGTGCATGCCTGTAGTCTCAACTACTCGAGAGGCTGAGAAAGAAGGGTCACTTGAGTCCAGGAAATTGAGGTTGCTGTACCACAGCTCTCAAGCGTGGGAAACAGGGTGAGACTCTGACTAAAAAAAAAAAAAAAATTCGTAACCATTTGTAAATAGCACAGGAATGATATATGGTGGCTCTGTGACCTCTCGAGAGGATACTGATAGCTCTTTTGATGAGGATGTAGACGCATGACTATAGCATGTAGTGAAGTCCCCTCTGCTAAGAAGGTGACCCTTCCTTTGTAAGACACTTTCCAAGGAAAGCAAAGTATGTTAAGGGCTTATGTCTTGCTCTCACACTTTATGCTACACTGATGAGCTCCTGTTGGTCTTTCTCTATATGTATCCAAACAACATGTGTATGTTGTTATTTCCAACCTCCCTTTGTAAAATTGCAGTTTCTGAGCCAGGCATGGTGATTCATACCTGTAATCTCAACCCTTTGAGAGGCTGAAGCCGGAGGATCACTTGAAACCAGGAGCTTGAGACCAGCCTGGACAACATACTGAGGCCCCATCTCTACAGCAGCAGCAGTAGCAACAGCAGCAGCAACAACAACAAATTAACCAGGCGTGGGTGTACAACCCAGGAGGTTGAGGCAGGAGGATTGCTTGAGGCTATAGTGAGCTATGATTGTGCCACCGCACATCAGCCTGAGTGACAAACAGAGACCCTGTCTTAAAAAAATAAAAACAAAGGGGTGAAGTTTTGATTCCTGTCCACTTACTTCCAGCTATAGAAGATGAGGAGTTGCGCCCTCTTTCATTGTTTTGGCTCATAACACACATGCCTGCATATGTACAAATTTCTTATAATTTTGGTCACATCACTACACCGTGTTGTTATTATTTTGATTATGGAACAAGATTCACAAGGAAGCCCTGTAGCACATCATGATAACATTTCCTTTTCTGCCTATATGGTCCCTGCCCCAACCCTCATCTTCTTACCTTGGTAGTATTTGTCATGTTTTCCTTTCATCCAAATTTTCTTTTTCTTTTCTTTCTTTTTTCTTTCTCTCTTTCTCCCCTTGTCTTCCTTCCTTCCTTCCTTCTTTCCTTCCTTCCTTCCTTACTCCTCCCCTCCCTCCCTCTCTCCCTTCCTTTCTTCCTTTCTTTTTGTTAGAGTCTTACTCTGTCGCCCAGGCTAGAGTGCAGTGGCATGATCATGGTTACTGTAGCCTAAACCTGCTGGGTTCAGGTGATCCTTGCACCTCGGCCTTTTAAGTAGCTGGTACTACAGGTGTGTGCCACCATGCCTGACTAATTTTTCAAATTTTTTATAGAGACAAGGTCTCTCCAAGTTGCCCAGGCTGGTCTCAAATCCCTGAAATTAGGTGTTCCTCTTGTCCCAGCCTCCCAAACTGCTGGGATTACAGGCATGAGCCACCATGTCCAACTTCTTCCATGGATTTTCTTTGCAACTGTTTTAAAATCTGTCAACATGCTCAAGCACATTATCTATCAATTTCATTTTCTTGAAAAGATTTCACCTGGAACTTGTGACCTGCTTCAATTGGGCCAGTTGTTTTCTCGGCCTGTAGAAGTCATCTTGCAATCTTACTTTTTGTTGCCTCTCTCTGGTTTAATCTCCATTTCCTGGTCTTATACTTTACTCTTTCAGATTTATTCCTTCATTTTGATGGGTCACATTCTCCAGTAGTTGCCTGAGAATGGGGAGGTAGGAGATAATTTTTTTGAGAACTTAAATGTGTGAAAATGCCTTTATTTTACTTTTGCCCTTAATTGGTGGTCTGGTTGGATTTGCATATGGGAACTAATTTTCATTCTGGTTGCTGTTGAGAAGTCTGCTGATATTCTGGTTCTTGGTCCTTTGCAAAAAGTCTGTCTTACTTTCTCTGAAAGCATACGGCATCATCTTTTTCCTGAAGTTATGAAATACCATGACGGTGTGCATTAGAATACATTCATTTTCTCCATGGTGCTGTGCACTTGGCAGGCCTTCCGACAGGGTAAATTTGGTCTTCATTTCTGGGAAAATTTCTTGAAATAGTTATCAGAAGAATCCCTTCCCTTCATTTTCTCTGTTCTTTTCTTCTGGAAACCTTTTGCTTTTGCAAGTTGGTCTTCCTGGACCAATCCATTAATTTTATTATCTTTTCTCAATAGCCACCTTTTTGTCTTTTTGTTATATATTCTTTATCTTCCAAACATTCCAGAGATTTGTTTTCGTTTTTGTTGTCATATTTTCTGTTCCCAGGAGCTCTCTTTTTGATTTCTAAATGCCCTCTATCACTTTTAAGATAGCATTCTCTTCTTTCTTCATGGATGTAATGCCAACATTAGCTCTGGCTAATATTGATAGCACTTATAAAATATTTATTTTTATTTCACAGTCTCTGTTTCCTCCAGGTTGTTGTGTTCTCATCTTTTTTCTTTTGGCTATTATAGTGTATATTAAATGTTTTCTCGTTTGTCTTGTGGTTCTGCCTCATACCTAAGAATGGGACACTAGCCAGCTGGTTGAAACCCTATGCAAGTGGATGGGGATCCTTAACTGTAATTGTCACTTTGTCATGATCAGGCTGACTCTGCTTTGGTTAGTCCCACATGTCAACTTCTTCTGGCATTTCCTCTTGGGCTGGTCAGATTTCTAAGAAAAGTCTCTTCCAGCTTCTTGTTGGGAGAGTTTGAATGGTTGCCAGCATGCTGGGAGCCTAGAGGTGGGAGAAAGATGAGAGTCTGAACTGTGGTCTGTCAACGTTGTAAGCTCCTTTCAAGAGAACTGCTTCCTCCCGATTGAACTGCAGCTATGATTGGTATTCTGCCATCCTGAGACCTCCTGTTACTTTGCTAGAAAATAAAGCTCCAATCCTCTACCAGGGTTAGAGAGACACTGGTTTGTGTGTGGGTGAAGGCTTGTTTCTTAGACTTTTAACTAAATCTTGTTTTAGCACCATCTTTACCTTGATGGTCCAAGATGCCTGGGGCTACCCATTCCTGAGCCTTCATGGGTTCTGTGGTGTAAACAGTTTTTCTCCCCAGCTTTCTGGACCAGTGACCAGGAATTTTTAAAATCTCAGGTTTTCTTTTTCTTTTCTTTTCTTTTCGAGTTGGAGTCTCACTCTTGTTGCCAAGGCTGGAGTGCAGTGGCATGCTCACGGTCACCGCAGCCTTGACCTGCTGGGCTTAGGTGATCCTTCTGCCTCAGCCTTCCAAGTAGCTGGAACTACAGATACACACCACCACGCCCGGCTAGTTTTTGTGATTTATTGTAGAGACGAGGTCTCACCAAGTTGCCCAGGCTGGTCTTGAACCCCTGGGCTCAGGCAATCCTCTCACCTCAGCCTCCCAAAGTGCTGGGATTACTGGCTGAGCCACCGTGTCTCGCCAAATTTCAGGTTTTCAATGCCAGTTTCATACATCTGCTTTTCAGATTCAAAACTCTTCTGCTGTTATAGTGTCTCCTTTTATCTTTGTCCTTGTGGATTTATGCCTTTTAAAAAAGTCACTTGTAGTCATTTCAGAGTTCCCTGTGCTCAACACACATATTTAGCAAGAAGTTTTTGCTATTTTCCTTCTTTTTTATTTTTATTTTAAAGATGTGGGGTACAGTTCAGGTGTTCATTACACAGGTACCCTTGTTGATGAGGTGTGCCCTCCCTCCCCTGTCAGTTTCCCAGTACTGCCAATATTATTATGATATTTGTTCAAGGTCCACTTACGAGTGAGAACATATGGTACTCTGTTTTTTGTTTTTGTGATAGATCATGATAGATCACTGAGTATGAAAGACTCTAAATCCATTCAAGTCGCTGAGAAGTTCATATGTTTGTCCTTCTTTATGGTTGCATAATATGTGTATATGTACCACATTTTAAAAATCCAGTCCAGCTCAATGGGAAGTATGGTTGGTTCCATGTTTTGCTATTGTGAATAGAGCTGCAACAAACATGCTTGTGCAGGTAAATTTTTTGTAGAATGATTTGAGTTCCTCCGGGTATATTCCCAATAGGGGGATTGCTGGGTCA